>JANRMT010062819.1:70410616-70460726 GCA_026402145.1 Polypterus bichir lapradei
AAGAGAATACAAAGGGATTATGCTGTATAACTCTGCGGGGAATATTTTTAAACAGTGCGGGAGAGTTTATAAGGGCTTAAAATATATAAAAATAACCATACAAACATATGGTTTCTACTTCGCGGATTTTCACCTATTGCGGGGGGGTCTGGAACGCAACCCCCGCGATCGAGGAGGGATTACTGTATTCTATTCAGAAAATGTTTTTGAATGTGGACTTTTCTTTTTATGTTTTTTTATATATATATATATATAATATATTAATTATGGCTCACTGAAAAGCTTACTATAAACTCGCATTTGTTATTTTATCAGTATTAAAGCTCTTTTTATATCTGCATTATTTTTTTTTAAAGTGTGACATGGCAGGAAAGTGGTTAGCCTGACTATGGCAGAGCTTCAGAATCCCAAGCTTGATTGCTAGCCAGGACATTGTCCGATCTTAGCATATTCTCCTCAAATCTTTCTCCATGAGATACTTTATTTTGTTTGCCACATCATAAAGACATGCAAGCTATTTGAAAAGTCTAAATTGGCCAAGAGTGAGTGAGTCTGCATAGCTGCATCCCATGATGGAATGACAGTCCTTCCACAGTTTGTTCCAGCCTTGCTTCTCACGACTACATAAATAGGCAGCAGCTCCCCAAGAAACTGACATGAGTAAGCATGTTTCAATGGATATTCATTCAGCTAAGCAAAAGATGCAGTTCCTTATTTCTGAGTAGGCCTGACCCAATCATGAAACTTTTGTTGATGATTGTCATAAAAATAAATGTGGTTAATATTTTACTTGTTTATTTTTTGTTACTTTAACTTAACTAATACATGTTTATTGATGTAATAATGTACATAACACCCAGTAAAGATGAGGCTATTTATAAACACTAAACCTCAAAACATTAGTAGTTTAAATTCGTTGGAATATAAATCCAAATGTGGTTGATCATTGGGCTGTACTTCATCACACAGCTTTCAACCTGTGTGGCCAGCTCATCACTGTATTCTGTCTTGTACGTGAATCCTCAGCGGTCCTGACTCCCTCCTTCTTCAGCTCCTGTATACATGTCTTGCTTTCCTCCCAGGGGTCTTCGTCACACAAACTACTCCTCACATTAACCTCCTGTAGACAGGATTTCTGCTCAGTTAGACCACCAGGTAAAAACAATTTCAAAACATTTCAAAATCTGATGTTGGCACTCTAAATTTAAGTGATGCTCCAATGGCAAGTGAAAACAGCAAATACTGCAGTGTTCCATTGGAGTGTGCCAAGATCCACAAACTCTTTGTTGGTATATATTGTAAGATCAGCCAAAGTCATGGATTTGTTTAATATGGACAACCAACTCGGCTGGCTGAAGTTTTCAGTTTCCATTATAGCTGGTCAGAAGTACATGGCTGAAGTACCTTAAATATGCAATTTTTGCAAAATATGCAGGTATAGCTAGTTGATGTCTGAATTCTGGGAATTAGGTACAGCATACACTGTCCTATTTGCAACATGACTTTCTTTTCCTCCTGTTCTTGTCCTCCAGGGTGCAGACTGACTACTTTATCTGTCTCCCTCTACACTTAAAAAAACAGTAGTACTACAGACACAAAAGAAGGTGTAAAGTGATTTGTGACTTTAGAATGTAAAATCATCAATTCAAATGATTATGTAAAATGATTGCAGACAAATAAAATAATTTCAGTCACTGACAAGCCTATTTGTGAGTTTTTCACAACTTCAACAAGTGAGAAAAATATTAGAAAGCAGTGTTCACAGTTTATGACAAAAGAAAAAACAGCAAGGCACTGGTTTAACTTTTTTGGCTGAAGAATATAGAAACTGTTATTTTTTACATGTTAATTCAGTAACACATTGCAAGATTTCTAGTCAGAGAGCATGTGAAACTGAATGACTGGTATGGCGAATTCAGGGTCATTCACAGCCCTTTTGTTTCCTTTTTCATTCTGTTTTGGTACAACAGATAAGAAATAGACAGTACAAAACTTAAATGTATACATTCCAAAACACACCCTTTCATCTGTATTGTATGTATTGTAGTTAAAGATGAGAATTCATTGGCTGTTGTCTGTCACACACACACACACACACACACACACACACAAGCCTGTCTATATAGCTTATGACAAAATAAAACTGGTTTAATTTTATCAGGGTGATTTGCAGACTCATCTGACAGAGTTGCTAGGGATGTGTGCCATGACTGTCCCCAACAAATTAAGATTATTTGAATGACAGCGATGACTGAAATTTGCTGAGAAAGCTGCAAAATTTGCCAGGGCTTTAGGGAAGTACAATAATTAAGAGGTTGCATGTGAGTTTGAATAGGTTAATGTAGGTAATTCATAATTATTGTTAAGAGTTACTGGCAAACAATTTTAGTAGATGAATTTTTGATGAGTTGGAAAGGTTAGATAGCAGTTGCTGAAAACATTTTCTAGTAGAGTCCCAGTAATCCAACCTAGATATAACAAAACTTTTGTTAGTCTTATACAAACATGAAATTGCATGCCAAGTTTATTTTAATATCGCACAACTATTATGTATTCCCTCTGTTTACTTTGTTTAATAATTTTACAGGTAATATTCCATAAAATATTTCATACATCTTTTGTGTGTTTGAAGTTAGCTAAATGAAAAGAGGCATATCTTACATTTGTTATTCATAATCTTAATAAATACATGTTACTTACTAGAGAAAGGTCTGAATTTCCTTGTTTAAGTAACATTCATGCAATTTTTTTATAATACCTATTGGCTAGCATCAATGTAAAATATTTATTCTCTGAATAGTATGCTGATTGATAGGTTTATAGGGTTATTATTAGGTAGTATGCATGCAGAAATAACTTTCCAAACATTCCTAAAATACACATTTTTTATTCAATACAGTAATGTAGTGGAACTCATATGTCCCTGTGGCTGGGTTTGAACCCCACTTGAAAACTTGTTTTGTGGCATTTGCTTCCCCCCTTTAGTTTTTTTTTAGTTTTTCTCTGACTGCTCTGGTATTCCTCAGACATGCTAAGATGTTATGTTATCTAATGACTCTATATCAGTCTTGTGTGTGGGTCTTTCCATCCATATTTGGTTCTTCTCATGTACCTCTTGCTTTTGAAATGGCTGCTGCTGCACAAGCCTAAATCTGAATAAGTGGATTCAAACAATGGCAGAATGGACTGTCATATTTTAATATTTATGTGGTTCTGCTAGCCTGCACTGACAGCATAAATCTTAAGAGCTCAGTGCTGCTGAATATACTTTTTAGGCTTTTTTGTATCATTAGTCTCACTAAAGCAGTGGATGAATTGCTGTAAGGCTCAAGTTAATGAAATATATCATAAAATGCCGAAATTAATCTACTTAATGTGAAATTTTCACATCATGTGAAATAATGTGAAATTCAGTGCTTTCAAAAGATTAAGCTAATTTTCAGATAACTAATGTTTTCATATAAGAATATAAACCTTTATCAACACAGAGATGTTAAAATTTTTGTGATATTTTTTTTGTAAAAGCTTGTAAAGTTCACTAGTAAAGCCAATGATAAGAACAGAACAACATAATACATTTACAGTTATAGTAAGTGTAGAAGTGGGTTTTATATAACCTTGCAAACCTGAAAAATGCACTATACAAATATCAGAGTATCTGCAATACTGCAGTAGATGTTTTCCTTTGTAAAGGCCAACAGGCATTGTCGGCAGGATGATTGATTAATGTATTTTAAATCCAATAATTATACTGAACTAATTGTAAAGTCTTTATGTCAAATAATTACAGGTGGTGGTGATGAAAGACAGCAGAAAAAAGAAGACACACCTTCCATGGATGTGCTTCTTGCTCCCTAATAAAACATGAACTATTTCATATTCATGATAATGCAGCTTATTTGACTAATTGGTTTGCATTTATTGGTATTACTCTGTTCCTATGAATTGTAGGAAACAGTGTGCTGGGAGTATGTTTAATTACTTTATCCAAATGAAATTTAGGTGTTCAATAACAAATGGGTAGAACAGGTTTGTCAGAAAAATAGTCATGTTTATGACATATGGTGTTGTGAGATTTTATGTTTGTATCACTATACAGAGGAGAGATTTGCTGGTTACTAACATTTACTGAAGCGTAATCTTTAGAAGACATGCCAAATAAATTTAAAAAATCACAAACTTTTAATTTATTAATTTTACATGTCTTTCCCTCCTTTTTATATTTGTTCCAAATTTAAGGCCTTTATTTTGGAATTCCTCTACAAAAGTAATCATTCTGTTGTTTTCAAGATTCCTCATACAAGTTATCACACTTAATCCAGAAACTGCCATTGAAGTGGACTGATCCTAACTGCAGTAATTGCTCATAACTACAGACTGCAACCCAGTTTGCTCCTGTAAAATTCAAACATATTGCATGCGTATTTACTACAATTGCCAAATTTTGATTGCTATAATAATGAACATTAATAAAATATATCAAATCAAATTTATTATGGCTTCAAAAACCCTGTGAACAACACAAATTGTATTGTTTGCTGAATCATTTTCACCTATGTAGTATGTAGTTTTTGCAGCCCTACTGACTGATCATCTCCACGATTTTGCACTACTGGTAATGGATTACTGGTCGTAACGTTAAAGAGATTTGCCTTGTGCTTGCAGAAAATACAGGTTAAGCAACACAAATGTCTGGCCATTGTGGAAGTTTTAAAATTCTAACTAAATAAATTTAATTTGGAATGGTCACTTGAGCCACCTCATTTTCTCACCATTGTAGACTAATCACACATACAGGTATAGCTTCTAGGTTAGCAGCATATCTTTTATGGATATTCTGAGTTTGTTTCAACATCCCACAGGTTGGTTCCTGCCTCATTCTCAGTGAAGCCAGAATTCACACTTGTTCTCCACAGTCCTGAATTGGATAAGATATTTTGAAAGTGGGTGGATAGATAGACGAACAAATGTAGCAATGTCAGATATAGTCAGAGGATTAATGCAAAGCCTTTGTTTCTGTATCAGTACTAACTATGGTGCAATTACTGTCGCTATCATTTCTAATTTCCTAATTCAAATGTGTGTCACTACACTACAGGTTATTGCAACTCATAATTAATTGGTCAAATCATTTTGCTGTCAAAGTATGCAAAAAAATTCTGTGCCGAAATTAAAGCCATGTCATTATATTATTTTTTTCTATAATAGTACAACACTATAACCGTAATAAAATATGAGGTTTATTGATTCCCTTTTTTTCTCTGATTACTTTCTTCAGAAAACATTGTGTCTTAAGAACACATTGCTTCTTCATAACCACTTCTGGTTTTGTTTTATCTGAATTTTGATAGTTTTTAAGGATATTCATGGAAAATAATGGTAAAGCAAGTTATAAAGATTACAAATATTTTCATGCTTATGAGACAATTACATTAATATTTACCAAAACAAAAACACACTATGAATTTCCGTTAAGTGCAGTGACCGGTAAAGAAAGCATCAGGATACATAATCATTTCCTTTAGATTTCCAAAAGTTAACAAGCTGGTCATCAGAAAATTTAATTCTGGCTGTCTTTTTATTTACTGGTTAGTCTGGTGTAATTTGAGGATTTGTGTATTCTAGTAAAGTTGTTAAACTTGGAATAAAAGTCCTGGAATAGCAAAAACATTAAGAATAATACATAAAACAACAATGGCTTGAGACCCCCTGTATGCCATGCATAATTCTTGGTACATCATTATTCACGCTGTACATTCTTGCATGTGTTTTTTTTAGTATAATTTTATGTTTATTTTTAACCACAAAATTTAGCTGAATTGGTTTAAAATCATAATGGCTGTTAAGAGACAGCAACAACATGAGCAAGTGTAATCAGTTGCTTGTTAAATGGTGGGTTTGTGGTTTGCAGTTGATTCATTTTATATTTAATTAGTGGAGGTAATTTGACCTTGCTGAATTTGGTGGACTTTTTGTGTGTATCAGATTTGTGAACTGTGTGGCACTGCTGCACAGTTGATGTTGTTCTTACAATATTTTGGGTTGTGTTGTTTTGCTAAAGTCTACATGTTGCAGCGTTTTGTCTAATGATTTCGTGATTTGTTTCAACTGTACTCTATAAGAATTTCACTGTACTCAGGACATGTGAAATAATGATCCTATAGACTTATTATAGCATCTTTTGATCTATCTATAAGTGGACATATACTCCTTTATAAGAATAAACTGAATTATAAAATCTTTCAGTTTTATGTAGTTCTATAAAAAAAAATATTGGACACCCCAACATTTGAAGCAAAAAATAGTAAATACATATTTGACAGCAAACAATCTAAAACAATGGCATCACTGTTAATGTACAGTGACAATTCATTGAATTAATTAAAAAATTAAACGAATGAATAAAAGATTAAATGTGGCATTTGCAAATATTTGGACACCTTACTGAGGTAGTACTTTATAACACCCCCTTCCAAAAATCATAGCTTACAAGCATTTTTTGTAGCCAGCTCTGAGTTTTGAATTGTTGTTGTGGAATTTTTTTCCATATTCCTCCTTTTTGACCACTTATAGCTGAAAGGAAGATCTGTTTGGGTTATTGACAGGTATACTATTAGAAGGGTATAAGGAAGTGTTACCCCAGAAGGATAAGGAAAAGGAAAAAACATAAGGTCAGGAGAAGTAAGAGGAAATCAAATAAATATACGAGGTGTGGCAGAAAAGTAATGAGACTGGCAACACTGCAAGCGATCTGGCAACGCTGCGCTGTTGTCCTTGATAGAGCACGTGTATCAGTACCCTCCCATAGCTCAGTGCGAGTTTCAACTCCTTCCGTTAACTACGTGATTTTTGTGACTGCTATTAGCGAAGTTGTGTTTTTGGTTGTGCGTCACGCAAAATGGAACAGCGGAATTTGGAGCAACGTTGTGCCATTAAATTTTGTGTTAAGCTTGGAGAATCGGCAAGTGTGACGTTTGAAAAGTTAAAACAGGCCTATGGGGAACATTCTTTATCCCGAGCTCAAGTTTTTCAGGGAGGCCTTCAACTTCGAAAACCAATGAAAACATCGAACGTGTGAACATTCTTGTGAGATCAGACCGTCGTTTAACATTAAGAATGTTGAGTGAACAATTAAATTTGAACAGATTTACCGTTCATCAAATTTTGACTGAACATTTGCACATGTGAAAGGTCTGTGCCAAAATGGTGCCGAAAAACCTCACAATTGAGCAGAAGGACAATCGAAAAAACGCATTCCTGTAGTTCCCCAGCCCCCTTATTCACCTGACCTCAGTCCGTGTGACTTTTTCCTTTTTCCTAAACTGAAAAATGTCCTCAAAGGACGTCATTTCGGGACTTTAGAAAACATCCAAAAGAGTGTAACGGACATGCTGAAGACCATACCGGTTGAAGACTTCCAGCGCTGCTCCCAACAGTGGGAACAACGTCTCCATCGGTGTGTAGCTGCCCAAGGGAACTACTTTGAAGGGGATAACATTGATGTTTGAAAAAAATAAAAACTTTGGTAAATAAAAAATCAGTCTCATTACTTTTCTGCCACACCTCGTACACTCAACTAACGGCCCAAATGGTGTGCTCTACACATCATCAGTATTAGAAGAGTAGTGAAAGGAGTTATAAGGTAAACTTATGAGGTTAGAAAGAAATAGGAGGCAAAAAGCTTTCCTAACACTGAAATACACTGCTTCAATGATACATACATAAGTAAACATAAAAGGAAAAATAATGGACAAGGTGTTTAATGTAACATTGAGAACTGCTGATTTTTATAAGTCAGACTTGAATCAAACAACAGTACATACAGAGCCACTTTATTATAGAAGGAGCACAAATATATTAAGAAAGTGTAAGTACAGCAAAGAAATACAGAAATATGGAGAACAAGAATGGAATGCTACAACCATATTGAAGAAGGGACTCAAGTGCCTGAGAGATGGGTGTAGAGAAAAAGGAAGTTTTGTACATGTATTTTGGCTGTGGAGAATGGAGGGAGAGAAATGGACTGATTTATTTAATGGTCGGTTTAATTTAATTGGTATTTCATTTTTTAATGGTGGGTAATGTTATATATATATAGGGAAAGAAGCACTGTGCTGAGGAGTACAAATTATAAACTACAAGAAAATGGTATCATCAATAAGTTAATTTGTTTCAGAAATATAAAGACAGAGCAAATAAGTACAGTTATTTGAATTTACGATATTTATAAAAACTGGCATATGCACATTTCTATACAATTTAACTTAGTAATAATAATACATTTTATTTATATAGCACCTTTTATAAATTACAATCATCTTGAAAATGAGTGTACATGAACCCACTTCGAACCTGGGTCTGCCCCACATGTATCCTCATGGCTGTCATCAGAAACAGTAAATGAAACTTGCATGCTTTAAAGGAAAATCTGTTTTTAATGTGAGTATGTACTGTATTTAAGCTAATAATTGTGGGGGATACTGGTCAGTCAATGTGACAATGGCAAGGAGATCCTTATGTTTTTATCTTCTTTTTCTATTAACATTTCATGTGTTTTTAAGGCTGTGGTACTGTTGTTAATCAAGCAAAACATGTTAAAAACCTTCAGTGATCAATAGCAATAAGCATTATTAAGTAACTTAAGAGCGAAAAAGCAGAATTAAACATCATTGGTAGTTTTTAGGTAAAGGCTTTTATTTTTTTCCTTTTGTGCATTGAGCTGTTTTGTGGCTTAGCACTGCTGTGGCTGTAAGCTGATGCAGTAATTTTGCCAAGTTGCACAATTTGCTGGACAGCTTTTCTTCCAGCCATAGAGAATGGTGTTGTCCTGCAAAAAAGTTCTCTAAAGCAGTACTCATCATGAAACACAAAAGCATGTGTGTTTCTTCATTGATAACAGAAGTTATGTCTTCAAGATGTTCACACCCTTCAATGTGATGTGAAAATGCAGCAGTCATAAAAATCTCAAAGTGTCACGCAACATCTGTAATAATGCAACTACGGATATCTGAAACTTTCCATTTAATTTCAAATATTCAGAATGTTATCACTATTCAAATATAAAGGTGATTTCCGTGCATTTTTCTTACCAAATATACATAGCTAATTTAAAAAAAATTTTACTTTTTAAACTTTATTGCCAACAACATTTTAGTTTCTGCTGTCTTTACAGTAAAAATTCAGTTGTAAAAAAGGGGAAATAATCTCACAGTTTAGTGAGTGTTGAGTATTAATCTGTGTTGAGGTTTCTTTCAACAGCAATCATTGGTCATTTGCCACCTGTCTTTCTGTTTATACCATTAATACATACTACAGTAGTTAATTATTAGAACTATTTGTTCCATTGTTCTGTTGATATTGGACTCTTTTCAAACTTTTGACATCTGTACCATAAACAAAACAAATGGCAAGATGGATTTTCAAAGATCACATTTTTTTCACTCTAAAGAAAATCTTTGAATGGCTTGAGAAATACTTGCTCATACTTTGCTGTGTATTAAATGTAAGCTAGCTAATTTCTTCAAGTTAACTGAATTTTTCTAGCAACTACGTTTCCTATTAACAAGACCGTGGTAAGCAATCAAAACTGTCAATATTGTCTTTGAATTCATTACACTTTGGGTAAACCTTGGGTTAATCCTACACATTGTATAAAACTGCATTGGTTCTGGTCAATGTTGCCAATTTTTCCAGCAATATTATTGTAATTTGAACGTAGTTTGTGCATGCTGTTCCCCTTAATAATAGCATTGAATCTCCATTCTTACAGGCACACCCTAAAATCTAACATATTTTGTTGTACATTTTTGGAAAATGTTGTGTATTTTGTACGTAACCTTCTGAACCTTCATTGCACACCTGTTAATGCACTTTTATTAGGTAGAATGCCCTTTTTGGGTTGTGTGGTGTTTTGGTCATCCAGCTGTTTCGTTTATTTTTTTCTGTCCTCCCTGTCCATCAGACCATGGCATCCAAATTATCATTTTAATCACAAGAGACCTAAAAACTAATCCATAACTAATGACTCTATGTTATCTATCACTTGTATATCTGTATTATTTAAGTGAAGTGAAGTGTTCTTCTTTTACTATGTTTGTTTGGTATTTTAATTTATTCATTCATATATTTCTATTTTGTTTGTTTTTTTCTTGCAATTTTTCTTTAACATTGTAAAGCATTTTAACACTACATGCCTTCTATAAAAATGTGCTATAGAAATAAATTTTGTTGTGCTTTGTGTGTTGCATGCACAAAGCTAGAAAAAGCTGCAACATCAATGGGAATGTTCCAATAGTTAATTGGATTTTTTTATATGCAATGGCATGTGGGAATAGCTTGTTCCTCCCTCATGTGCATGCTTTCTTACAAGTATCTTAGACCTGAACACACCTCATTTAAGAAGCATAATACTTGAAGCATTAAAAAACCAAAATGCAAAGCATTTAAAAGGGTGAATAGGTAGAGTGGAAGAAAGATGATTCTGCTTACAGATCAAAAGGAAACAGATTTGTAGCTTTCAGGGCTACAGTGCTCTCAGGGGTTTGTCTCTTCAACAGGTGTTATTGCAACTTCCTCAAGCAACATTTAACCTCACCCCTTTCATTTTACTGTTAATTGTAAATCATATCTTAGTTTATCTTACCACTAACGGCAGACTAGGCAGTATAAATCACATCCACCAGGCCATAGAGCAATATTCAAGAAAGCACTGTAGGTTCATAATGAAGTAAACCTGCTCTGTGAAATGCTAAAAATGAAACAGAGGTAGAGAGCAACATGATTTAATAGTTATATAAAACATACATTAATAAGGGGTAAATATAGCTAAAATACCTAACTAACTTGTTAGTGTCAAAGCATTCTTGCAGCTTCAAATTATAAAAAGTAAGTTGTTCTTTAAGTTGAAGTGACATATTAGCAAATATAGCTTATTTAAACATTTTCCACTAGGTGGAGTACAATTGAACACGTGCAAAAATGCCCTACATAAAATGTAGAAGTATAATACTGAGCAGAAAACTGTTACCTAAAAATCCTTCAAACAATCCCCACCAAAACCTACTGTTGAGTTTGTTGTAATGGTTTTAATGAAGTATTTAACTGATTTTCTGAGAGATCAGAAATGCCTGTCCCTCCCTGTCATATAGACTTGCCATCCCTTTCCCATGACCTGCAGCTAAGGTTCTGGACGTTTTTCTTAAATCTGTTAGCTTAATTGCACACCAGCTAGTGGAAAATCACCTGCAAAGTGAATTGGTAGTCTAAGTCCAGGTTACTATTAAAGGGGCTGCTGTAAGTTGTTTGAAAGTATGAACACCAACTAAGCCGTTACCATGCAGTATAATTATAATATCTCACCCGCATCACAGGAATTAGAGACTAATGGTAAATCCTTTTTGTTTCAGTTTCTGACCTAAATATAAAGAAGTGTACATTTTTTAGTCATTTAACTGTTTTGGCAAAATTAAAGCTTGTTTATTTTATTTTTAAGTCAATATCAGATTTATTTCAAATATACTAAAGTAAGAAGCCTGAAAATAATTAGATGGTAATTGTATCGTATTGGAAAGTTCAGAATATTATAATTTGCCTGTATCCATCCAACCATCTTCCAAACCCTCTAACTCAGGGGTGGGCAAAAATAGGTTTACAATTGTGAATACACAAAACACAGAGTTTATTATTGTACTATTTATTTATTTATTATTTATTGTATTATTTAATATTTATTTGTATTATTTGTCTTCTTCTTAAATCAATTTCCCATACAAACAGCTGTAAACCTACTTTTGCCTACCCCTGCTCTAATCCTTAATAAGTCCAGTGTTGTTGTACCATATACATCCCCATATTCTGCACAAAACAGGAACCAGTCCTGGACAGGGCGCCAGTTCCCATACTCACTCATAACAAACCATTTTACAGTTACCAGTTAATTCAGATGTGGGAAGAAAATTGGAGTATGAATAGATATATGCAAAGGGATAACAACTATTAGAAATGTCTATGAAAAATAGTCCACATGATAATTACTAAAAGGTGGCATCTGAAACAAATTTTAGTTTAAGTGTGGATTCTCTGTTTAGGCTGGTATGACCAGTCAATCAATTTTTTACAAGAGCAGAGTGAAAAGGTTTCAAAAAAAAAATCTGTCTGTGTGTTGTGTAAGACCCTGTTAGGTTGAAGGTTTAATGAGTGGCAAGGGGATTTTAAAGCACAAGTGCCTGGTTAGACCTTCCTGTTCTCATTTCCTGTCTCCACAGGGTTTTACATGTGTTTGCAGCTCAGTAGACCAGTTAGCGTCCGTGTGAGGGAGTTGTTTCAAAACCACAATAATGAAAGAGTTTTTTTTTTAATTGCTCTTCTTGATAAAATCTGCAGGGTGCCATTTCATGTAACTGAAATGTCAAATAACTATTAAGTGCAATGTGATCAAATTTTTTATTAGTATAAAGCAATATAGATTTTATTTTGATCTAATTTAGTGAGCTATCATTTTTATTTACAATAAATGTTATGGATTTAAATTTGATGTGTATGAAAATGTTAAATTATAGCAATAGTCATAGAAACACTGCATGTTGGGTGGAAAGTCTTTAGACTTTATTAATTATTAGTGAATGTGTAATATCCAAAAGTTTTTCACCCCTTTGTTTATACATTACAGGATAGTAGCTTTGATGATCTGTCAAGGCAAAGTTTAAATTGATAAAGGTATTAGTGGTGCTCCTGGATAACTCATAAGAGAATATAAGTGACAAGAAGTGCCACCTGTTGATGCCTCATATTTTTCACTTTAGGCTATGCGTTTCACTTAAATATTTGCAATAATAACCCCATGCACATTTCATTGTGGTGATTTTGTCTACATTCTGATCTTTGAATACTACATTATACCATTTTTTTTACATGCCAAAAATGTGGTGCCCTTTTTGGTTTTTTTTAAGTTTTTTTTTAGCTCTACTTAAGCATGATTGTACTTTAAATGTTAAAATGCAAGGTTAAGTTGTGAATTGGAGCGCAGTTTATGTTACGGTTTTGGTTTTAAGTCTGTATGAAATCATTTTTTTCAGTACATTTTTGTTTTGCCCATGTTTACTGGAAAGTGAATAGAAGTAAAACATTTGCTAATCTTCAGTTTTTACTCTATGTTCTTGCTGCTGTCGAACATTATAGAACATATGAATTGATTTTAGTAGGAGTAATAGTGGCTTGGTAAAATGCATTAGTTTGTACGAATTAGGACATACAAAAAATATTTTTGTAATACATCATATAAAATGTACTTCTTGACATCTATATTTTGAGTTAAGTCATTTATAGTTTTTATGAATGTATATAGTGCTCAACGCAACATTTACTGAGCTAATTATTAAAAGAAATGGCTAGTGAAATGAAAGCTTTCATAGATTCCTCTTCTAAAGCAAACCAGAATTCATCAAGTAATGTTGTTACCATATTATTTGGAAAAGAGCCCCCTTTGTTTAAGATATATTTCTCTCAAATTAAACATCCAGGAAAACTTCCTAATTTTTTTGAAGTTTTTTTAAATTGTAAAGTGGCATGAACAACAGAGGAAGTGTATTTGAAGTGAGACAGTTCCTAATATATAAGTTTAATATGTTTGTGAAGGAAAATGGGACACATTTGAAATTAGATTCAATTACTTATAATTTATTTGTCCAGATGTGGCAGGTAAAATTTTACAGAAGCTCCAAAGAAGAAATATATATATTCTTATATATATAAAATGTAAAATATATAAACTTCTAGCTTGGTTAATGAAGACTTGCTGCTGTCAATAACAGGCTTGTAGGTGTTAATAAGATGTGTCACAGGTTTGATATTTGAATACAGCAGTTCCAGCTAGCTGTCTCCACAAAAAGTACCTGTCGTTATATCCAGAGTTGCCTGGTGAAGACGTTCAGAATGACTCATCTTTAGAGTGTTCAGAATGGGGTGAGTCATTTCTTGTGCCACGTTTAAAAATAGGCATCAACAGGATGATACAACCCACTCCTAGTCGGTGAATTCAGACTGCATTGTAAAGTCTGGATCACACATTTAAGCTGTCATTTTAACATGCTTGCTTCCCTAATATATTCCATTTGCATATGCCTCCAGACCCCTTCCATTCCATCCAGCCACATCAGATACAACCTGACCATCATCAAACAGCATTCAATAAAGATCAACCTAGTTGTACACAGTTACTGAACTCTCCTTAACTCGGTATAAGATGTCATAGTTCTTTCAAGCTATAAATCGGTGCTTTAGTATCTATAACCAGCTACTGCACCTATCCATAAGTAAACCCACCCAGTATAATTTTTGGTTCACTGGTGGACAAAATGTATCCTGTGAGAACTGGGCATAATGAGCCAAGATGCAAGTCCTCTACTGTATAATCATGCATGCACAGACACTGTCAGTAATACTGGTCTGTATTTAAATATTTTTAGTGATTATTGCCAGAATTAAACACGTGTTGATGAAGGAATGATGAGACCATGAATGTACATTATTTTACATGAAGTTTATCGGTACAATGTGATATGAATTTGTTGCAGAAATTAAAATCTTTAAAACTAAAAAGTACATTGACTTCTGTCTTACAGAGGTCAATGTCTGACTTTGAAAGGATGGAATGTTATCTAAAGAGGACACTAGTTGACTGAAATTGTAGAAGTATGCTGCATTCAGCTGATATGAGAATTTTCATATTACCGTATATTACGTCTCACCGTCCCAGTTCATGGTAGTTCCCACTCAGCGTTTAGGGAGAAACATAAAGTTGCTGTTGATTTGTTCATTTTAGATTAGTTATCCATACATGCAAATATGTTGAAGAAAATGCATGGTTTCATGCAGGATACATATAATACAAACTCTCCTTTTAAAAGTCACAAGTTAGTGTGGTAGAACTGATAGTGGCCATATTGTGTCAATGCTGTTTGCATTGTTTTTGAGAATACATTTAGATTCTGGTATGGATAATTTTAAATAAAACGCAGCTTTGTCATTTTTCCAAGTAGTACAAATTTAATTACAAGAAATCTTTGTGTAAAACTGTTAGAAACATTAGTTCAGTTGTAATCATCACAGATGGCAAATAACAAACATTTTTCTGTTTTACCTATTAATGTTTCTGACCTTTATGTGACAAGCCACTAGTCTAATGCTTATTGAACTGATGGCCATGCAGTCTCCATATTCCTTGCCGTAAATAGGCAGACCACAGATCAGTGTCCGTTTTGTGTGAGTGTACCCCATGATGTACTGGATTGGTTACTTCTTTGTGCTCAGTTCTGCTGGAGTATGCCCCCCAGCCCACTGCAACTCTAAAATTGGATTGAGCAGTTTCAGTCAAAATAGATTGATATTTACCTTATTTTAGTGGCTTTATTAAGACATGTGCAAGTATTTTGATTACAGAAAAGTTGGAATTGAAGTGTATTGTTAAATTTGAACCCCTGACTATACTTGTAACTCCAGCCACTGTACGTGTGGAGTTTGTATGTTCATTTATCTGTATAGGACGTTTGTCTGATAAGAAGCTGCCACCCTGCCCTGGGTTATTTCCTGCCGTGTACCCAGTGCTGCTGGGATTGGTTCCATGCCTCCCAACACCCTGCATTGAAATACAGAGATTATGAAACTGAATGTAATGCTGATAACTCAGAAGAGCAGTGTTACCATTATACTTGACTAGGGAACAAGACAATGTAAAATATTTATAGATATCTTGTCTGTAATAAATGATATAAAGAAAAGTATTTTCTGTTTAAATTAAAATCCAGAAAATCTTTGTTGATTAATCCAAAATTGTTTGTTTTTTTTATTTGTAGACAAACTATGAAAACAGAATATACAGCCTAAGAGTAGAATGTGGGCCTAAATATCCAGAAGTACCTCCAACAGTTAGATATGTCACAAAAATTAGTATGAATGGAATAAACAATTCTAATGGAATGGTAAGTAAATCTCAGACATATGAAATAAGACTCAGAATAATTTACACGTGAGAATGTTTGTTCATTCCTAACAAAACCTTGAGTCAAATACCTATAATACACTTTGCAAATTAGTGTTTTTAAAGAAGAATTATAAACCTCAGTTATTCAAATATTGTGTTTTTAGGTATTCAGCTCTTGTTTTATTCATTGCACAACAGTATATGAGGCTATTTTATTTTGTTATTACACAGATATATGCAGAAGAATAGTAAAGTACAAATCATACCTCCACACCTTGCAGTACATCGTCTGTCTACTTTACTTGCTTAAGTTTCACACGGAGCGACAATTGAATTAAAACCTGTGGTTTTTGTTAATAGCAGAACAACACTTTATTTAGACTACATGTTCAGATTTTTCCTTAATAATCTGTCTGTTCAAATCTAATTATATAAATCAGCGATATCTAAAAGCCAAATGCATTACCAAACTAAATGGAAGGGCAACTAGTGTAGAATTGTTACACAGTCTTGGAAATAATTTAAAATTTTATGTAAATTAGTGTAAAGTGTTACAAAGAAGAAGTAGAAATGTTAGCTATGAATACACAATAAGAGGGTTAAAAAATAAAGTGCAACTTATGAGAAGGTCCTGGGGAGTCACAGTGGACTTGTCACTATTAACATCAAGGTTCTGGACAGAAGGGATCAAGAAGGCTCAAAGGATGTTAGGTTATATGGAACTGTGTTTGGAGTACAAGACAAGAGAGCTTTAAGTTATATAAGACATCAGTGGGGACTCACCTGGAGTACACCATATTACTGAAAAGATGCTGAAGAAAATCCAGAGGAAAGCGACTATGCTGACTGTGGGACTGTGAGATATGAGCTGTGAGGAGAGACTGAAGGAGATGAACCTTTTCATTTTAGGTAAAAGGAAATTAAGTAGAGATATGATTGAAGTTTTTAAACTTGTAAAGGGAATTAGTACAGCGGATCCCAGCTGTGACTTCAGAATAAAATCTTCAGTAAGAACACAGTTGGATATTGTTAAGGGCAAATTCTGCACAAATGTTAGAAAACTTTTGTTCACACAAATAACCACCTACATGTGGAAAAAATCACCAAAAAGTGTGGTAAGGAGTTTGACTTTAGAGTCCTTCAAATGTTGACTTGCTGTTACTCTGGACTGTCTGGCTGAACAAGATGAAGAGCTCATGGGACTGAGTGGCCTGTTCTCTTCAAAAGTGTTCTAATGTATCTTTTGAGATTAATACTGTTTACAAAAAGTAACCAAGATGTGTCTTTGTTTTACTGTTACAGGTGGATGCACGTAGCATACCAGTTCTAGCTAAATGGCAAAATTCATATAGTATTAAAGTTGTTCTTCAAGATCTAAGGCGTCAGATGATGTCCAAAGAAAATATGAAACTTCCACAACCACCTGAAGGACAAACCTACAGCAATTAATTCTAATAAATTCTTATAGCCCTCTGTCTTAAAATAAAAAAAAAACAAAAAGAAACTTATTCTCCTAAATGGAAAACATAATGTCTTGTAATTTTTCACAATGCTTACCACCCACACAAAGAATCACATTAGCAGGAACAAGAACTTGGAGTCTTTGTATTAGAGAAGTAATAACTAATACTTGCCCCTTACAACCGATGCTGTCGAGATTAGGCAGGCACAAGTGATTATTTTTACAATGGAGCACTGTTTTAAGAAATATAAGCTTGTAGTACATCTAAATTATAACTTGGGCGTTTGCTAGAAAAGAGCATGAAAGTAAGTACAGGTCATTGCAGAGCTATAGCAAATATATATATAGATATATATATATAGAAAGATATATATATAAATATATATATATATATATATGAATGAATAATACACACAAAATGTTAAAAGTACAGGTCTCAAAATGTGTATATAGTAGCATGCTTTAAAATCAATCATAAAGAGCTGCAAATTCAAATGAAATTGTTTATTAGTAACATTTAGCAGGAACACTGAAATATGTTGCCGATATTTTGTTTATGAATATTAGTTGAACTGTGGGTGTAGACTACTGTTAGTGTCACAGAGTGTGTTTAAGGGTTGTTTTTTGATACCTGTATTTATGGCAAAACAGTTGATTACTGTGAAGCAGCTCTAATGTGTTATGTAACAGACATTGCAGATATTTGTTTACGGTCTTTGTTGTACTAAAATTTGCATTTATCTTTTAGTGAAAAAATGAAAACAAAATAAAAAGGCAATAGGTGTACAAATGTGATTTTTTTTTTTTCCTCAAGACTTCTCTGCAAGTGTGCTTTCTTTCTGCAGTTTATTATCGGGAATAGTGTGTGGTATATGCCTTCATGGATACACCAAAGGCCTGTTACGACAAGAGAAGCTGAATTTCATGCTGATGTGGAAGGCCACACATGATATTATTGACTGGTGTTTTTGAAGCTCAATGCATATCATAAACGGGGGGGAGGGGGGGGGACTGAAGCAGGAGATCGTATCATTTGGGAGCATCATATGAAAACTGTGACATTGTATGTAAACAAATGATTAAACCTAAATTGGGTTATTTATAAATATGTATACTGTGTATAAAGCTCACCTGCCAAACAAAAAAATAAGTGTGTAAACAGATGATATTACATAAATAAACTGTACAAACAAAATTATGCTTAAGAGAATACAAATTTTTATTGCTTCTTTAACTATCCTGAAAAACTGATAGATGCACTTTGCAATAACATCAATAATGCTGCTGCTGCATGTCCTTGGGGAATATTCTACTAAAATAATAAACGTCTTTTTCAAAGTTCTTTAGAACACATTTTCGAGATCATATTTTTGTCCGTGTTGTTACTTACTCCTTACCTGATTATCAGTCTCAACAGAGGAATGCCATTTTTTTGTACAATATATAAATGCTGGCACTCTACTAGGATATTTTTTTAGTTTTTAACTCCAGGTCTGGTGTCATTGACAAATAAATTTGTGTGAAGGTGCAGGGTGTGTGTTTCATGCAGAATGTTGTGTTTTCCACTTTCAGTGCCCATAAGAAGCATTCACGCCTTTGAGTGATGATTATACAACATTGAATCACAGTGGATTTGATTTGACTTTTTTTTGACACTGATCAACAGAAAAATCTTCCTTAGGTTCAGAGTAAAAACAGATCTCTGCAAAGTGATCTAATTACAAATGTAAAGCATAAATTAATTGATCACGTAAGCATTCACCCCTTTTTTCCGGTCAGTAGTCCGCTTTGCACATTTGCACACTGCCATTTCTTTCCAATCTTTGCTAAAGTTCTGAAGCTCTGCGAGGCTGCATGGCGATTGTGAGTGAGCAGTCTTCTTCAAGTCTCATTTGGACTGAGATCCCGACTCAGACGCAACACCACCAAGACATTCCTGTGTAGCTGGGTCGTTGTCCTGTTGGAAAACAAATCATCTCTCAAGCCTTAGGTTTCTTGCAAATGGCATCAGGTTTTCCCGCACTATTTTCATGTATTTTGCTTGTATTCATTTTATCCTTGCAAGGCTTCCATAGCCTGCTGCAGAGAAGCATCCTCACAACATCATGCTGCCACCACCACGTTTCATGGTATGGATTGTGTGTCTTTAATAATGTGCAATGTTCAAACATGCTGTTAATTCTGATGACCAAAGAGCTCAATTCCGGTCTTATCAGACTATTCAACCTTCCTCCTGCTGATTTCAGAGCCTCTTGTAACCCTTCTGAAAAAACTCTTCAAGATGTCAAGAAGACTTTTACAATGGTTGCTTTCTCTTTGCCTCAATTGTCCACTAAAGCTGTGATTGGTGAGGCTCCCGAACACAGTCTGTCCGATCTCAGCAACTGTACCTTGTAACTCCTTTAGAGTTATGAGAGTTCTCTTGGTGGTCTCCCTCACTAGTCATCTTTTTACTCAGTTCCTGTGGATGGCCTTCTCCAGGCAGATTTACAGCTGCTTCATATTCTAACATTTCTTCATGATTGATTAAACTGGACTCCAAGGGATTTTCAGTGACTTGGAGATTTTGTTGTCTTCTTACCATGCCTGACTTGAGCTTTTCATGCAGATGCTTGCAGTGTTCTCCTTGTCTTCCTTGTGTAGGATGGACTGCCATAGTAACTCACCACAAGTTGGACTTTGTAGATTCAGGGGCAGTTAGGCTACAGTCATTTGAAACCCCAGACAGATGACCGCCATTGAATTGATTCTGTGACTTCTAAAAACAGTTTGCAGCACCGGGTGTCATGTGGAAGGGGCTGAATACTGAATGTATTCCAAACTTTTAAAAGACATTTAAAAAGTATTTATTCAGGTGTAATTTATCTAATACTAGCTGTCCCCCGCAGCTGTGCCCACGTAGTAGTGAAACAGGACAATCTTTAAAAATCGATACCCCCGAGTAGGAAGAAAAGCACATGGCCATGATATCTCTGGCAATCAGCATCTACCTTCTAAAACACACGTAGTTCTGATCTGTCTCTCAGAAACATCAAGCGTTACTCCTTAACAATCTGTAGATGATAATGTCTGTTGAACAAGCGGGTATCGCTAGCTAAGCAGAGGCAAAGTGCACTCCAACACGTGGCGAGACGCAGACCAACTCGAACTGAGGCTGGTGTGTGAGTGAGGAGGGCGCCGCCTGTTTCCTCCTCGGCCCGCAGCTGCTCTCTCGGATTCACAAAAATAAATCAGTACCACAAGCAAACTATGATACTTAGCACAATGAGAGACATCGCAAAACCAACCGGAATGTTCAAACAAATTATAGAAAATAACCTGATCTAAATCCGTTAAATAACTCTCTCATGAAAAGCAGACATAGTGGATTTTATACATCTCTCTATTATAAAAGAAAATCCTGAGGCGAGACAATTTTTCTCAAGTCCCGCCCTACTCTCAACCATATTCAACCACACACACGGTCCTCTCACCTCTCATTCATGTGAATGCTTTAGATAGACACAGTTCCTGCTCTCTCAGCTCTTATAAATTTTAACGTTATGATCACAAAGCTTTGCAAAATAGAATCGAAAGAGTTAAACGATCTGACATATTAGAAATTCTAGAGCCAATAATGGATACAAATCCATACGTCCAAAAGTATCGCACTTTACACAAAATTTATCTGCAAAACCCTCACATACATTTATTGGTTACTTTGCAAAATAAATTATTAACTTCTGATGATGTAGATCATTTTGTCTGTGCTGAAATTCCAAACAGAGAAACCTATCCTGAATTATGGTCCAAAGTCATTAAACACATGTCTCACAGACCTCATTTAAAAGATTTAGTATGATGGGGTTTAAAAAAAAAAAAGTAAAGAAATTTCCTAAACCTTTTGTTAATTCAACAGAGATAATCATCACGAACAACACACTTGTCACGGAAAGAAAGTTGTTAAAATTGTGATGATCGATTGTACTGTATAACCTGTATTTGCTCAAACGATTCGATGGTCATATTAATGTCGAGTATTGTGCATCGGTTTTGAGTATTAAGTGCATCCACAAGTACGGTACATTCATAAAGAGCACGATAAGAGTACACGTAAATGTATCCAAAGAACAGTCTCAAGCATATTTAGATACTCGGTACATCAGTGCAATGGAAAGCGGGTGGCATTTAACAGAATTGCCAAACTGTTGAATTATTACCAATTCATTTACCAGGTCAGAATATTCAATTTAAGGAATGCGAAGAAGCACAAGCTTTACAGGTAGTGAAAATAATAATAACAATAATTGGCTTATTTTGAACTTAATAAAATGACGTAAATGCAAAAGCATATGTTTTTTTTCAATTTATGACGTTTGACTATTTTTTTACTATGGTTAATTAATCGCTGTAATGTAAAATAGTTCTATTATGCATATGTAACAGTTCCCATGAAAATAACAATCAGTTAAAATTGTACATCTGCTGACCCATGCACGACCGTGAAATGGCTGGGCCGGGGTTGACAAGCGAAGTGAGCAGGGGCCAGAGTAATTTTTAAACAAAGCAAGAATCGACTTCAAATTAAGAGAACTGGTTGGAGTTTGAGGACCCACTTAGCTGATCATCTGTTGGATCGATTCACATCTCATCTTAGTTTGAGGTCGTTTAAAGAATAAAATAGTAATTCAGAGGACTGAACCATAAAAAAAAAAAGTTAAAATGAGGGGGTGGAGGGCGGAGTTATTTAGCAGCAAAAACCGAAAAGGGTTCAAATGAAAACCTTCATCAACAATAGCACCCCGGAGCTGGAGTCCCCTGGCACACACAAGATTAAGGGTCACTAAATCGCTGTCCACATTTAAGTTTTTCTTTGCACAGCCGAGTCCATTTTTATGTTAAACCTGTCATCTTAACAAGTATTGTTTTTCTGTACCATTTTATCCTCGCCGTCATCTATAGTTCCCCTCCATGTCTCCCTATCGTTCCTTCCGTTATTTCTTCACAACCGCTAATAAACTTTACCGATTCTGCTGTGATTCTGCGCAGAAGAAAGCCCATCAGACTGGTCATCGCCATCGTCAGCCACACTCTCTGCGTGACGCACTTTCGTTATCATTTAATCAATTAATCGAATCCACAGCTGGTAACATGGAATTCCTTCTACTCAGCGCTGCACTTTTTTAACCTATTTGTATTCTTTTTCCTAGTTGATTATCCCCGGCGTCCATTAATTTATGATTATTGACTTTCGCCAATAAATCGAATCTTTTTTTTTGTTCCGGGCGGATAAAAAGACGCTGTGCTTCTCCATTTTGCAGATTGATTTTCTCCAAAATTATTTAAGGATAAAATATAATTTACCCTTCTCTTTGATTATCAAATAATATAAATTAATATTCACTGCTCTGTATATCCTCAACCGACACACAAGCAGTACAATGATTTCAATTGCACAGTGTGCGGCGCTTACTTAAGAGAAACAATAAAGTGATTGGTTGGCGTTGTACTGATGGAAGTCGAACTTCCGGTATTGCAATGACCTCGGCAAACCAACAGATGGCAGACGTGTGTCTGGTATTTGTTATCCACAGGCCATCAACAGGCGATATTTAAAAACACGGGTACGGCATTTAATATCTACGTATTTTTACAATAGCTTGCATAATTTGATTGTTTTTGTGCGTAACTTTTTGCTAGAAATACGTGCATTTATCATCCAACGTCTACACTCATTGACGGTATTGTACAAAACCAGCGTCACTAAAAAATAAACCAAAAAGGCTGTTCACTGTTATCTATTTAATGTAACTTAAAATAAATCATGTTTGCTGATATTATGTTGATTTTCCTAGTTACTGTGATATAACTCTCCACCGCAACACTGCCACACTAACACAATTAAATCATATAAAAACAAAACAATTAAATTATTTCCTTTTAACAGATGTCTCATCGTTATCTTTTCTCGCATATCTGAAATGAGAACACTTTTTTAATACTTAAAACATGGTTTGGCCATTTTCCCTGTACACAGTTGAAATAAGCCGATTTAATTTAAAATGAACACGTTTTATTATGCACGCGACTCTCCTATTTATTATGTATATAACGCTCTTATATTTGCATGAAGATCCGCCCCAATTGTTGCATTGTGGTCCAATGCGGGCCCGCCCCTTTGCGCAGTGCAAAGTAAGTCACAGGCTTTGGGAGTAGCATCCACTTGCAGAGGGGCTTTGGAGTAAATGCATTCTTTCCGAATGCCGTGGAAGCTGATTTTATGATACGACAGAGCCTTTAATGTTAAGATTACACGAAAAGTGAAGATCACCCGAAATGGATGGAAACAGAAATATTTTAAGTTGGTCGTACATAAATTGGTTTAGTAAGAAACATTCAAATAAACAATACGTATATATAAAACGATACAACAATATCTAATTGTGTTAGAATAAGCTGATGTTATTAGAGTTATACTTGCATTGCTTAGGCTTATAAGACATACCTCAGTGTTGATCAATAAAAGCCGAAAACACCGAGTGGCTGTGTTTGTATTTCGACAAGTGGATAAAAGACCGTCTTAATGTTAAATCAACACCATTTAATTGAATGGAATTTTGTGGCATTATTGATAAATGTTCATTCAATTTTGTGGCATTATTGATAAATGTTCATTCAATCAGTGGTAAAGCTCCAAGAGAGGATAGTGAAGGGGTAGACAGAACAGAAGAAATGGTCGGTGATCTCACGTTGTCACTGTTGTCACCACAGGTCTCTGGCTTGCCTACGTACAGTTAGCCGATATACTGGCTGCATCCTGGAGTAAAGTTCTCGTCAATAGACTTAAAATAGACTAACGTCAATAGATTTGCCTGGAAAGAGTAACAGGTGATGAGCAAGTTTGTACAATACCAGCCGCTCCGTAACAGAACATCTCGTTCTAATGAGAGAAATACACCGTATGTTAGAATAAACGCGAGACCGCAGTGAGAGCTTCCAAACATACATACACCCCGGGAAAACGGACGACTGACTCCTTGGATCACGGTTTGTTACGAATGGTCATTGAAAAAAAACACTTTTGAGAATTCATACACAATGAAAGAAGCATACGAAAACATGACAAGGCGCATCCATATAAACGGGCACCTGAGAAAGGACAGAAGTGTTAAGTGGGGTACGGCAAGGATGCCCACTGTCAGCTGTTTTCTGTCTCCTGTGCATAAGACCTTTTGGCCCAGACAATAAGAGAAGACCTTAATACTGCGGGCAGAGAGATCACTGGGAGTGAAAGAAAGATCGTGACATTAGGCGCCACTTTAGTTTACCAAGATTTCTTTTCCCAGAAAAAAAAACATTAAAACACAGTATTAAGATTTCCGCAATGGATCAGCCACCCAAGGAAAACAGAATGTCGCGTTGATGGCCAGGCTGGAATGGGAAGGACCTGCTGCCAGAAATAAAAACTTGGAAACTCAGCCAGAGTGCTGGGAGTGAAGTTTGGAGAAATACAAGAATGAAGAACAGACTGGAACGAACTCAACGGGAAGATCAAACTAACTCTACACCAGTGTCATGTCGATATTTTTTAAATGTATCATGCTCTACTTTTTAGGTAATAAAGAAAATTGGTAAATAGGTGTACGTTTAAAACATTATTTCAAATGATTTTCTTATACCTGTATTTTTGATCACTGAATACCAAAATGAAATTCCTTTTTTTCCATTAGCGTTTTTTTTTTCACAAATCATTTTTTAGCTGCCCATTTAGCTTCCTGTTGTTATTGCGTTATAATTATCAATATTTTAATAACAATATTTATATAGCGCTGTTCTTGCCACTCAAGGCCCTTTACATAGATTTGGGGGCTAATTCAAGCACCACCAATGTATAGCACCCATCTGGACGATCCGACGGCTGCCATTATTACTACAATATGCTCAACACACTTTGAATATGAAGCGGTAAAGGGGTGAGAGATAAAGCCAGTTAGTGATAGGGGATGCTTAAGGGGCCAGAATGGAAAAGGTTGTATATGGTACTGTATATATCAGACCCAGAAAATTCTGTACCTGCAGTTTTAGCAGCACTCACAGAATTTCAAAAGATCTCTGGTCTCAGAATTAGTCTGAATAAAAGTGTACTCTTTCCAGTGAACTCTCAAGCATATAATATTAGATTAGATACCCTACCTTTTATCATTGCAGAACAGTTTAAATACCTAGGGGTAAACAAGTAAACATAAAGCTCTATATCAACAAAATTTCGCCGTTTGCATGGAAAAAATTAAACAAGACTTGCATAGATGGTCAACCCTTCATCTCACACTAGCTGGAAGAATTAACACTGTTAAGATGAATATTCTTCCTAAGCTCCTTTTTTTATTTCAAAACATCCCAATATACATTAATAAATCATTTTTTAGGCAATTAGATTCGACAATAACCTCATTTATTTGGAATTCAAAACATCCACGCATCAAAAGAGCGACCCTACAAAGACAAAAGGCAGAAGGCGGCATGGCTCTACCTAACTTCCAGTTTTATTACTAAGCAGCAAATATACAGGCGATAAGAACCTGGACACAAATAGAAGAACATACACAGGCTTGGTCCGCAATAGAATTAAAATCCTGCAGTACTTCTTTGTATTCCTTGCTCTGTGCTCCAATAAACACACGTTATCGGCAATACACTAATAACCCAATTGTGCTCCACTCCCTTAGAATCTGGAACCAATGTAGAAAGTATTTTAAGACGGAGAAGCTTCTATCTGTGGCACCCCTGCAAGAGAACCACCTCTTTCAACCCTCACAAACATATGCAGTTTTTAATATTTGGAAAAAATTTGGAATTAACTTGCTTAGAGATCTTTATATAGACAACGTCTTTGCATCCTATGAGCAATTACATTCCAAATTTAACATTCCAGCTACACATTTCTTTCACTATCTTCAAATCAGAAACTTTGTTAAACAAAACCTTCCAGATTTTCCTCATCTTGCACCCTCATCCATGCTGGGAAAAATATTGCTCAATCTCAAGGATTTAGACTCCATCTCTACAATATATAAAATCATTTTACAGAATGGAAAAGGTTGTGGTGGGCAATTTAGCCAGCACATCGGGTACACCCTACTCTTTTCGACAAAGTCTCAGGGATCCTTAATGACCACACAGAGTCAGGACCTCGATCGGTTTTATGACTAACCATAAGGATGGCGTCATATTTACAGCATACTGTAGTGTCCTCGTCGCTGCAATGGGATCCACACACAGACCAGAGGGTAGGCGCCCCCTGCTGGCCTAACCAACACATATTACAGCAGCTACCCGAACTACTGTATTCCTAGACTAGGCTGACCCGCCTTTTAAGGCGATCGACTTTTAAGTTGACCACTTGTTAAGGCAATTCAATATGTAGATCAATTTGATATTTTATACAAACTCATTAATTTGGTTATATTGCATTTGAGCGGTATTACTTTAATACTCGTAGTTTCTGTTATTTTTGTGATGAAATTAAAATTTTTTTTCTATATTGAGGTCGCCCTTTTGAACCCCCCTGATATTTACTACGCGGTGAGGCATTTGTACTCCATCAACATTAATTATTTCCAGAGACATAATTTTGTCTATTTTTCCAGCGCATCGCGCACAAAAGCAAGGGAACGATGGGAGCACCAGAACTCTGTTCACATCATGTCGCTTCGTACCGCAAGCTTCAAGTAGTAAGTCTGTGATAAGCGGAATACCGCTACGCTTTCCACTCACGGGACGGAAGGACAATCCCGACCGCTTTTATATAGTAAGAAAGAAGAAGATATCGCACAGTCTGGAGTAGAAAATAATCTTTTACCTTGGAAAACGAAACTACAAATCCCATCGTGCATTGCAAAATGGACGGGGCGTGTGTGAAACTCCACGCCTGCGTAGCACTGACGGGATGGAAGGACAATCCCGACCGCTTTTACATAGAAGGATGGTCTCCCATCTAATGGTCAGTCCCGAAATAATATAAAATAATTCAAATCTAAGTTTAAAGCAAAAGTTATTTTATTCAGTAATATATATGGTCAGAATACAGCTGGAACTGAACCTGGTGGAGTCTTAGCCGCGGGGAGCAGCATGCAAAGCCGTTAGAAGCTCATGTCTCCTCCGTAAGTAGGAGAGCACAGCAGAGTCAAGAATTGACATTGGGGTCAGAAGAAAATGGCCAGCTAGAAACAAAGCTACAGTTCGGTGCTGAAAACATCATCAGACCTCGCTTGGTGGATCAGGATAAAGTGCTCCATATTCTTCATGGTTTAATGAAAAAGGTTGTCAAAGTCCAATCAAAAGACGGAGCCTGTTTTATGTATTTGTGCCGAAAGTTTATCTGGGCTAAATTAAAAGAGGGCCGGACCTGAAAGTTGACGACTGATTTCTGAGGCGCAATTTGACGGTGCGATGCACGACCTGAACTGAACAGGCCTGGGTATCACTCAAAGGAGTAATTTCCCAGTTTTTTGGTAACAATAAAGATACAGATTTAAATAAAAAAAATAAAATGTATTAGGTAAGGAATTAGGTTGCAACATGAGCCTATGGGTTTGCATTTCTAGTTTCTACCTGAAAATCTGAGTGAGGAGCAGAGAGAAACATTCGTCAGGATATCAAGGACATCAAAAGAGGGCACCAGGGACGTTGATGCGCCAGTATGATAGCGGACATCTGATTCATAGGGACAACAAACAAACGACTGGCCAACACTAGCAATTTTGTACGGGTTTGTATTATATAATGTAATTAAAGTTTTGTCGCTTGCTGACAGATAATGTTATACATTGATGTTTTTGGAACAACTCAAAAACATTTTATAAATGAATAAATCTGGTACTATGATGTTTAATAGCTTCACCACCTTAGTGGCTTAACTGTGATGTTTGTCTAGAGGGCTTGTGTATGCCTGGAAATTCTACACAAGACAGATAGTTACGTTTATATAGCGCTTTACAGCTCAAGACAGTTTTCCTAAAAAAAAAAAGGGCAGGATAAGCACCACTAGCTGTAAACTAACAGATCAAACTAATTTACGAAACAGGTCAAATGTGTATATTCCAAAAAGTCAAAATTGTTTTGTGGATTGTATTTTGTAAAAAAAAAAAAAATGGACATTTACTGAAATCATTTATGCCAGTGTCGACGATGTATTAAAAGACTGGTCAGGACATTCAGAACACTGCTGTGGTTAAACACACACACACATACAACACAACACAACACGGTGAACGTTTTCTGCGTTTTCTACACCTGAACTGCTAGATGATGTTCAGTCCACTGAATTGTTGATGACAGCTGCGACTGCCAATTCGACCGCATATCAACGCTCAGGTCTGCAGTTGCGGAGTTAATTCTTCGCATGATCACCCAATGAAAGCATATCAAAATAAATACCAAATATATTAAGCTTCAATGGTACAATTTGCCTTTATTCGATTAATATTGTTCCATCCATTATTTTAGCCCACTTATCCGGGGCAGCGTCGCGGGAAAGCTGGAGCCTATCCCAGCAATCATATAGCGGAAAGCAGGAACAGTCCCTGGACAGGGTGGTAGCCCATCACATGTAAACGCACAAACGCACGCACCTTTGGGCTAATTGAATAAGCATTCTCAATTTAAAATACCAGAAAGCACACCTGAGAGAGCTCCTGTATTAAAATAACGGTAACCGCGCCTTGCACGAGGAAGGTCGCCAACAAGCGAAAACTGCAACACATCTCCAAACCGAGCTCCTCGCGCTTCCTTCTCCAGTTAATATCAGTACAACTAACTGGTGCAGACTTGCCGGCGTGGACCTGCGGTGACGTATGATGCTCTGGCTCTATAGTTGAATATTATTGGGCGAGAGTCAATTAGAAATCGAATGCTGATTGGACAATTGTATTTAATATGCACCACTTGCTGTTTGTGTGTGGTGGGTAAAAATAAATAGTAAGATTCCTGTTAAATATAAACTAAATTAACCTTTACCTAAAACGTCGTCGAATACATTAGGTACATATATTACTCTAATTAACATAAACGTGAAAACATGCTGGTATATGCGACTCACCAACTTAGTCCCGTCAGGCACAGGAGTCCCGTGAGAGATGGGGTGTTGATGACGCTGGTTTTGTAGTTAAGACTATACTTTTAGGGATCATTTCTATAGTTTGTTACTAGAGAAATGTGTTTCTGAAATGTTCGGTCTCGCCAACCACGATGAGGAGGGGTAGTGCTTTTTTCTGAGCGCGAAGCGGGTGGTGAATGCTCTTTCTTTAGAGCTGTTCACTATCATTGATGACCGTTCCGCTGCTCTTCGGAGCACCTGGAGGAAGAAAGCACATACTGAGTGGTTGTCTCTTTTGATTGTTAAATAATAGATTGAATTCAAAGTCGTGTCTGAGTATTTTTTTGAGATGATGTTAGTAGTTCAAATGGCGATGATGAAGTGAGAAATGTTTCGAGGAATGAAAGTGGCGTTATTAAGTAATCGGATTAGCTAAAAGGGAGTAAATATGAACCAGATGATGAATAACACAAAGAACGCACATTGTGAAGTAATACACTGTAATATTGTGAGCTTTAGGAGGGGAATTAGCTCAAATGGTAGAGCGCTCGCTTAGCATGCGAGAGGTAGCGGGATCGATGCCCGCATTCTCCAGACGGTGTCTTCTTGCTGTTTGTTCATTTCATATTTGTACCTCGTATCTGAGTAACGCAACCTTTAAGGGCTGTTGGAGTCAACGTGTGCTGTTTTTTCATAACTACAAATTAGATTTTATAATAGCTAAAACGCCATTCATGAAATCCTACTTTCTCCAAAACTATCAGCACAATTGCAAACCCATGCAGTCGTCTGTGCAAATCTTAAATGTCCATGTGAAAATTGAATATAACCACCAAAAACATTAACTTTTGCAATTACATCATCGCTTGCTTTGTGCATTGTATTCTGTACTGTTAATATAATTGAATTTTATTGAATTGAATTTTATTTAAAGAAAACCATCAAAATAAAACAGCATTGTATTTCTTCCGAATTTCCCCATGGGATTAATAAAGTTGATCTAATCTTATTTAATCTAATGTGACACACATAAGAGGTCAAATACACAAACACTGGTGATAACCAAAACACACTAGAGAGAAAACTCTACAACATAAACCTTTGCTGTTCAGTAATGAATGCCTATTTTCAGATTACTGTAACCTTATTTGTAACACATAGAACATTACAGGTAGGCAAAAATACAGAAAATGTTTTATTTGTACTATTGAGTCAGAAATGAAAACCTACAAACGCCCTTACTGTATATGCATGCAGTACATATTGTATATTCCAGTATCCCAAGCCTCACCACGAACAGCATACAATACACATGGCATTGCAGTATTCCAAAAACACAAAACTGTGGTGACCAGTGTAAGTTATGAAGTAAACTAGTCAGCTTCATCTCCATCTCTTCTTTGGGCAGGATCAGACCATAAAACCTTATTCACATCATACTGAATGTTCTCATCTCTTGCCAAGAAACGAGGAAAATATGCTTGTGTATGTCAGATCTACCCTTGAATTGGCTCAAGCGAATTGTCCCCACATGCCTCTTTCATGACCTGTTCTCTCTGGGATTGGGGTTCCAGACACACACCTCCCATCACCATGTGGAGAAAAATTCAGATTTCCAAACTGAGCGCCTGTTTTAGTAACATTCTGTACACTGCCCTGTGAATAAGACTGGGAACATGTGACCATAAATTATGGTAAAAGTTCTGTATTTTGCAGTATAGGACATACACACATATATTGAAAGCATTGCTTCTTGACCCTTCTGGACTTTATTTCAAATAAAGGATACAATTGCTTCATCTTTATTCTCTTCCGATCAAGTGCACACTAACTTTTTGGTAAATTCTGTACGATCAGTTCCTGATCTTCTATGATTTGTCTTTGCACTCCACTCAAATATACTGCATTGTGCCCAATGACTATATTTACAATGGCTGTTTCTTGGTCATCTGTCAGCAAACGTTGCTTGCCTCCCTCAAGGGGTTGTATCGGAGTTCTACAAAAGTAATTTTTGACAATAATATTGTCGAAACAAAGAGGGACTCCTTTCTGTACTTACACCAGCGGTTCTCAAACTGTGGGGCTCGCCCCACTAGAGCTGTAAAAGGGAGGTGTCAAATAAATGAACAAGACATCAAAATTAATTTTTTATATTTTTATTTCAAATTTAAATTTGCAAGCATATAATCACAACAAATGCATTATAACTAAAATTAAAATAAAACATTTCTATGGCATAGATCTAATGACTAATATGTGCCTGCGCAAAATCGGAAAGGAAAAACAGCTTGTGGAAACAACACTAAATAAAGAAATACGGGGGTGGGCAAAAGTTGGTTTACAGTTGTAAGTATGTGAAACACAGAGTTTATTCTTGTATTATTATTTCTTATTAATTATTGTATTATTTATTTGTATTGTTTGTCTTCTTCTTAAACTTAGCAAGGTAATAAAGCTATTGTAATAATCATAATTTGGGGTCTCAAAAATCTCACAAAAGCAGTAAGCCTCAGAAAAGAAGGAAAATCGAGCTATAGCAGAAACACTTAACATAAATAGTTTATACTCATGGCCAAATTTACCATCAGAATACAAGGCTTTGCATATGTGAGAGAAAAATGTGCTTAACAACAATAACAGCCCACATGTTCACTGACAGTGCAGCCACTCACTGCAACCCACTATCAGCACACGCCACTTCGATCCTCACATTTATAAAGCTTTCCAATCAGCCCCAAATAAAAAGCTTGTAAAGAAAAATACAAGTGCTGGTTGGTTGATGTGGCCTGGAAAGGATCAGAGCAGGTACATAACAGGTCAGCACTTTTAGGAGACTATAAATGTGATGTGTTACTGTGCTGCAAAAAGGAAATGTCCACATAGAATGTCAATCAAAACGAGAGCCTGGTGGAGCAGTGAAAGGAAGAATGAAAAGGAGTTACAAGCAGAAAGCTCTGTTTTGCTGAAAATTAGACCTGACATTTTAAGAAAATAATCTAAAATAATAACTTGTGCAACCACTTTGAACCAACCATAAATACTGCAGCTGAGACTGATGAGAATGACTTTACAGATAATCATATCACCGCTTCTAGCAGCTTTACCCTCTTGACTACAAATAGACCCATCTGGCTTTAGCAGCAATATGCTCTCTAATAACACTGACATAGACGTACAGTACAGGCCAAAAGTTTGGACACACCTCCTCATTCAATGTGTTTTCTTTATTTTCATGACCATTTACAGCACTCCATCACTCTCCTTCTTGGTCAAATAGCCCTTACACAGCCTGGAGGTGTGTTTGGGGTCGTGGTCCTGTTGAAAAATAAATAATCGTCCAGCTAACCTGACTTCTGCACAACACAACTGCTGGTCCCAACCCCATTGATAAAGCAAGAAATTCCACTAAATAACCCTGATAAGGCACACCTGTGAAGTGAAAACCATTTCAGGTGACTACCTGTTGAAGCTCATCGAGAGAATGCCAAGAGTGTGCAAAGCAGTAATCAGAGCAAAGGGTGGCTATTTTGGAGAAACTAGAATATAAAACATGTTTTCAGTTATTTCACCTTTTTTTTGTAAAGTACATAACTCCACATGTGTTCATTCATAGTTTTAATGCCTTCAGTCATGAAAATAAAGAAAACACATTGAATGAGGAGGTGTGTCCACACTTTTGGCCTGTACTGTATACAACAATGTGATGCTCACGTTTCCAGTCTGTTATTTATTTATTTTTTGGGCGCAAGTCTACTGCTCCAAAACACTCCATCACATATCACCATATTGTCACAAAGTGGGACGGGTGCTGTACAAAACTTTAATTGCTGTTACCAAATGGAGATATAAGAAGAAAAAAAAACTTCCTGGAGACATAATGTTGCACTCATAAAATAATGTAATACATTCATTATATAACACTAATGAACGAAAAAGGAAGGCGAAGTTGACCTGAAATATAAAGGAGCTGTCTTATGCTGCATTGTATTTACCTCAGAAATTGGATGTCAGAGCTGAAAATGTCACACCTGAGTTGATTTCGTTCCAGTAAAACATTCAGAAAACCAATATGGACGCCTCTAGGAAACAACAACGCATTATGCGATATTTTGCACATCCAAACAATGTAGTAAAATGTCCATGAGTGATTTAATGAGACACAAATAGACCGAAGTATACAAGGCACTATAATACTACAGCTTTCACTAACGTCTGTGGTGTACATTGCCATTTTGGATTGATGTCATAATTTTATAAAGGACAATCTCAGACTAAGCAGACCAGGCCCAATGCTGCGTTCCATTTACTTCAGATATTGGAGCTGGAAATGACATCACACCCCAGTTGGATGTGTCCAGGAAAACCTTTGTTGTGCTTGTTCCATCAGAATAAATAGCAGTTGATAACAATTCAGTATGTGGTATTTTGCATATACACACAGCAGCAATGTCTCCAAAGACAGAAGTGGGACAGTTTGTGTGTACAACTGAGTTACTGAGGCAAAAATTGACAGAAGTGCTAATAAGCAGTATAATACTGCAGCATTGAATAAAGTTTACGGTGCACGTTGCCATTTTGAATTAACGTTATAATCTGAAGATAGACTGCTCGGACTTGACAGACCAAGCCCAAGTTTCCAAATACAAAATCCGACTTGTGGGAGCGCTCCAGTTGAAAATTAATGAATCTTAGGTATGATCTTACTCATTCACTACAAAAAAAATACAAATCTCTTTATTATGTAAAACATACATTTAACAGCTCAATTAAACAAACCGTGTAAATAAATGCAAACAAGACCATTAGCCAAACTTGGCACAAATGAAGTGAAGGGCGATTAGTGAACAATTTGTTGCTTTGCCAGCACAAACAAATTGATTTAGCAGAGACTGACTGAAGTGCTAAAACATATAAGTGATGCAATCAACCTCTTTCATTTAGATTTTTAAAGTACATGTGAAAGTACTGCCCATCTGATGGATGATTCTTTATAGTTTGAACGAAATCATCATCGATTGATCATTGATCATTCCCTCATTTGTCATACAAATTCAACACAATAACAACAGAAATGTATTTTGTTGTGTACATTGTCTTAGAGGTATACTAGGGGGCTTCACCCCCTGCTCGCTTCGCTTGCCAACCCACATTTTTGTTTTTCCGGATACACACTTTTAAGATTTTTTTTTTCTTTGAATTGTTGCTACTTCATTAGTTTCACTTTTATTTCAGAACTTTTTTAAAAACAATATTTGTAAGTTTTCGAGTCCCAATGTGCTGAATCTTTTTAATGAGGTCAGTGAGACATGTGTTTAATGACTTTGTACCATAATTCAGGATAGGTTTCTCTGTTTGGAATTTCAGCACAGACAAAGCGATCCACATCATCAGCTGTTAATAATTTGTTCTGCAAAGTAACCAATAAATGCATGTGAGGTAAACTCTGTTTTTGAAATTCTCAGACTTAAACTTCAAAGCCTTACAATATTTACATACTTCTGACATATCACCTATGTCCATATATTCAATCTCTATGCGCCTTTTTGTTATTTCTCCGAGTAATAATTTCTCTTTCTTTGCGCTAATGCGATGTTTACTTTCTTTGTTTTGACACTGTCGCTGTTTGCTGCTTCATATTCTGTATCTTGCTCTGCATGTGTTTCACGCCTACGTTTTTTTTGAGTCTTTTGAATTCCAGTTTTCATTAACTCTAACCTGCTCTGCATGTGTTTGCCCCCCTTGTTTTTTAACCTCTTTATGATGTTTTACTTTGTTTTCTAACTCTGTGTTTTATTTCTGACCTCGCTTTATCCTGCTTTTGTTTCAATGACACCTGGTCTGTGGTGATTACTTTCCGTTTTTTCAGTAATAATTTCCGTTTGTTTGCGCTACTGCAATCTTTACTTTCTTTTTTTATACTTTCTAATTTTCCTACTTTCATATTCTTTAACTTTCTCCACATGTGTATTGCGCCAACTTTTTTTTTTTTTGAGCCTTTCGAATTCCACTGCTTTCATAATCTCTAACCTGCTTTGCATGTGTATAGCAACAACGTCTAGATTGGACGTGCTTTTATTTCAATTCCACTTGTTCCGGGCTGATAATTACTTTCCTTATTTTCTGAATTTGCACCTAGATTATTTTTTTCTTTTTTGACTCTCCAACGCTTGTGAGTCTCTTTTCTCTGCACTGCTTTCTTCTTCACTTAGTCGTCTACGTTTCATTTATAACGTATTATCCTTATACGCTTTATATGCACTGAGAGCCCTGGATCTGTGTGTGCTCAAAGCCAAAACACGACTGAGGATGTTGCTGCCCGTGCTCTTATTTGGTTGTAAGTAGGGCGTGTCTTCCAAGAATCTCATGTTCTGCGTCATCGCGAGATGGTCCTGGGTCAATCTCTTGGCACAAAGTCTCATGTTTAAGGTCCCCGCGAGACACTCGGTGGCCAATCTCTTTAGTCTTGTGGGTCTTTTAAGTGTCTTCCGTGATCTTAACGTGAAGATCACGTCTCCTCGCCCTACTGTTTCTGTCCAGGATTTTTTTTTATAATAGAGAGATTTTTCTCCAGGGTTCTTTTTATAATAGAAAAGATATATATATATACAGTATATATACCAGGGGGCTTCGCTCACCCACCCCCTTGTTTGGTTTACCGGATACAATTTAAAGAGATTGTTATTTTCATGGGAATTATTACATATGCATTATTTTCACTTTTACTTTAAAAACTTTTGTAAAAGTAATACTTGTCGTTTATTTCTGGCCCCATGCGTGGTTATATCTCTTTCTCGCAGGACGTATAATGCTGCTCGCGTTGTGAGGGGGGGGGCAGCTGAATGCACGCTAAGGATATGCCGTTAGATCATCTGCTGTCTTTTTGCTGCTTGTAAGCTGCGTGTTCTGCTTGTCGCCTGTCTTTGTTTTAAGAGCTGGGAGCACATGATGCGTGTCTGCCAAAAGCAATCCAACGACTGCTAGGTTAGATGTCTGTGGACTTGTTTTAAATGATGGCTCACTGCCTTGTCTCGCGTGACGTTGTAAAAACAATACTTGTCCTTTATTTCCTGCCCCGGGCGTGGTTAAATCTCTGTCTTGCAGGATGTATAACGCTGCTTGCGTTGTGAAGGGGGTGCGTTGTGAAGGTTGTGGCAGCTGCTATCGCGCTGCCCTTCAATCATTTTAAAGCCTGTACAGCCGCTGTCCTATTTGCCACTTTGTGTATCTGCTGCTCGCATTGTGCTCGCTTCTCCATAATCCTAAATATACACCTGACAGAACTGTGTTTTCTTTGAAACTAAACTTGTCATTGCTTTAACTGTTCCGGGACCACAGATTCTCATAGCGTGTGTTCCATTATTGTGTAAATCTACATTTTGTGCATTGAATAATGCGAATGCGACAAGACTTTGTTTTCTGCTCTTTTCCTTTTATTTCTGACCTCGCTTTGTCCTGCTATTTTTTCAATTACACCTGTTCCTGATGATTAATTTCCTTTTGTTTGCGCTAATGCGATCTTTTAGTCATCAACATTTAATTTATAATGTATTGTCGTTTATACGCTTTATATGCACTGAGACCCCTGGATCTGTGTGTGCTGTGTGACTTTACACTACTGATTTTTTTTGCTTTCTGTCTCGTGGGTCTTTTATTTGTCTTCCGTGATCTTAACGTGAAGATCGTGTATCGTCTCCTAGTCATTCCCTCCCACAGGATTTTTTTTTTTATAATAGAGAGATATGTATACTGGTCAAAAAAATTAAAGGAACAGTTTTTAATCAAAGTATAGCATCAAGTCAATGAAACTTCTCAGCTATTGATCTGGTCAGTTAAGTAGCAGAGGGGGTTGTTAATCAGTTTCAGCTGTTTTGGTGTTAATTAAATTAACAATAGGTGCACTAGAGGGGCAAAAGTGAGACGACCCCCAAATCCAAAATGGTTTATTTTAGTGTACAACTTTATTTTAGTGTACAATTTTTATGGCTCACGGGATGCACAGAGCATATTACCCAGGAATGAGTAACAAAATTCTCATTCACTTGTAGCTGTGCAAAGTGCCATCTTAACTTAAATATATAACTTAAATGTGTTACCATGCTTAAGTACTACAGCCTGGAAATGTCATATGCAGTATCACGTAAAAAATGTGTACACATATACATATACGAAATAATATATGAATTATTAAATATTTGTGATAGGATCAGAGGGGATCCTCCCCCCAGACTTCATGTATAGACCAGCCTCTTTGCCTTGAATCAGTAAACTGAATCTAAATGACCATTTCTATGCAACTGTGGAAAAAGCATGCAAAACTCAAAAATAACGCCACAACTGGGGCAAAAGTCAACAATAATAACTATTTTAGATAATTTTATGAAAACTTCATTAAAACTATGAATAACCAAATGATGGATGTGAAAAAAGCCATGTGAGGAAAAGGTACTCAAAACTGACAAATAATGCCATACCTGGGGGGAAAATCAACATTAATAAAATCTGAATAAAAATAATTTTATGTAACTTTCACATAAAACAGAAATAGCCAAAAGATAAATGTGAAAAAAGCCATGTGATGTCAACACCTGTAAAAGTCAATCCACCACGTGCCCAAGGGTCCCAATGAGTGCTGTTCAGTCCTGGCCACTCTCGAATCCCCCAAGGGCGTTCACTGGAGTTGACAAGGAGACTGATTGGCACCTGCTGAGTCAAGTAGGTACGAAGAGATATAGTCGTGTAGGCTAGCTTTATGAAATGGACATCTGTCAGTCTGGGCGGCATGTTGGCGCAGTGGTAGCGCTGCTGCCTCGCAGTTAGGAGACCTGGGTTCGTTTCCCGGGTCCTCCCTGCGTGGAGTCTGCATGTTCTCCCCGTGTCTGTGTGGGTTTCCTCTGGTTAGGTGGATTGGCAATTCTAAATTGGCCCTAATGTGTCCTGTGGTGGGTTGGCACCCTGCCCGGGATTGGATTCCTGCCTTGTGCCCTGTGTTGGCTGGGATTGGCTCCAGCAGGCCCCGTGACCCTGTGTTTGGATTCAGCAGGTTGGAAAATGGATGGATGGACATATGTCAGTCTACATCATCATGTATTAGAGGAGAACCTGAGCAGGGAATGGCGCTAGCTGTTCTAAGAAAAAGTAAAAAGATCATCATTACGGAATTGCACAATTAAAAATCAATGAGATATGTGAAAGTGATTAATTTAAAACTAAGATGTTTTTTCTCAGGTATTAAAATCTGCTCAAAAACAACAATGCAGAAAGCTACTTCCCAGGTATGTGTATTGGACTATGGAAAAATAAAAGGCCTAAAAGGGGAGAGGGGGAGAATATGAAATCGTAATTCGCGGATCCGGAACAGCCGAGCAGAGGAAAATGAATGAGACGTTGGGGGAAAAGAGACAAGCGAGTCAGGTTCATACGCTCAATACGTTAAGATCGTTGGCGTTTATCACAAGTACAAAGGAAGTGGGGGATACAAAGAGCGTGGATATAAGTGACGGTCAAGCTACTTCCGAAAGAACCAGCCGTTCGGACGGTGCGGGGGTCACATAAGAAACAAATACTGTATTGTTAAAATTTGGAATGCAAGGAGACACCTGCTTACTCTACTCGGTGATTGTCTTTATTGATTTTTTGACATTAGGGGATGTTCAAGTCGTAGTAGCGTTTGTAGCACGCCGTTTAAACAACCGTTGTCGTCCCCAACTCTGTGCCCGTTGTGCGTGAACTCGGTCGACGGCTATGAAATCGATACAGCGATACATGAAATAAACGAACCAGTGACCACAGCTGACTTCCGTAAGGCGTGGTGTCTCTTAACCATGTGTGTTTAACCGGACACACTGAACCGCGTCATAAAGTAGCTTTTAGAATGTCCAACGGGCGCACGCAGACCCTCAAACGGCTTATCGGTCTGAAGGTGAAGAACAAGCGAGCCACGCGCACCCCACTGTGGCCGACAAACGGGCAGGTGGCGCTTACGTAGTGGTTATCGCGCAGGTTGTAGCAATCTATACGACAGACAAGAAGGATGTCGCCACGCTTAAAAAGCAAATGCAATCGGTCAGTCTTGTGTTTACCCACAGGGGTCTACTCTTGCTTTTGTATCACCAGCAGCTCTGTCTGTAAACGACGCCCAGCTCAGTTTCACTATGAAAGGCGGAAGTGAGAATGACGATTTGGTCACCTGGAGTCATTATTCATTTCCAGAGGATCCTGGGTAATTTATCAGATTTTTGTACTCTCCGTAAAAAATATATTAAAAGCAAACCTCAGAGTAAAGAAATATATTAAAATCTTTGTAAAAAGTAAGTTTATTTTTTTAAGTCAAAAAATATCTTATTTCTTAATGCGGACATTGAGTACCACAATCTACAGAAGACGGCAGAGGAGTGGGTTCGTTCTCCGGCGGAGTAGATCTTTAAGACTATACTTTTAGGGATCATTTCTATAGTTTGTTACTAGAGAAATGTGTTTCTGAAATGTTCGGTCTCGCCAACCACGATGAGGAGGGGTAGTGCTTTTTTCTGAGCGCGAAGCGGGTGGTGAATGCTCTTTCATTAGAGCTGTTCACTATCATTGATGACCGTTCCGTTGTTCTTCGGAGCAACTGGAGGAAAAAAGCACATACTGAGTGGTTGTCTCTTTTGAAATTGTTAAAAATAGAGTTTAAAAACTTGTATAGATTTTTAGCTTGCAAGTTTTTCGGTTTTTGTATAATTTATGTGGAAATCAGGTTATAGCTGAAGAGGGAATACACTGTGATATGCTAATTTTCCGGAGGGGAATTAGCTCAAATGGTAGAGCGCTCGCTTAGCATGCGAGAGGTAGCGGGATCGATGCCCGCATTCTCCAGCTGCCTTCCTATTGTCACTTGATAAGTTTGAGCAGCAGACCCGAGTTGTTGCGGGTCAACGAATGCCATCATATTGTCACTACAAATACAGTCCCAATACTGTTCTGCTGGCAAGAAACAAATGAGCGTCACACAGTGAGAAAAAACATCTTGACCGTCAATCGCGGGTCACGGATTTGCTTTATGTAAGTATTCTTTAATCAAAAATTGCTACTCGCAAGCCAAAGAATTCCTATCTGTAAGAGAAAAAATGGTGAATTTGTGCGGGGATTATTTGCTCAGTGAGTAGGTTTGCGTGTGAAACGCATACATACATAAAACGCGTGGCGTGTGTAATATTTACCCACACACAGGCATACTCTGCATTACATAAACTAAGAAAACTTTGTCTTCCTTCGAGCCGGATTCGAACCAGCGACCTAAGGATGTCTAAGCCATTCCACTACAGTCCTCCGCTCTACCAACTGAGCTATCGAAGGTCGACGGTAAGAAAGCTCGTAGTTTCCTGTTTTGTTATAAAAAAATGTACCCGGTGTTTTCTGACGTATTCGGAGTTTCGTCTTTTATTTCCTATGCGGACTGGGGAATTAGCTCAAATGGTAGAGCGCTCGCTTAGCATGCGAGAGGTAGCGGGATCGATGCCCGCATTCTCCACACCACTTTTTCTTCTCGCGATTCTTCAATTGTCGCACTATCAACAGGGTGCATATTCACGATACCCTGCCAATGTTTTACTTACGGCCTCCTGCCATTACCCGGACATTTCATTTTATTTTAAGCACACAGCCCACAGCCTCCCAAAACGATTCAAACAACTCGGCCCGTCATCATTTGCATAGATCGAGTGAATATACAAGCTGTTAACCTTCTAATACGGAAAACAATATTTTCAAATTAATAAAAGATTTTACTAAACTTAAATTCTCTCAAAACGGCCAGGGCCGCATTTTAAAGTGTCAGTTTTCCAAACAACAGTCGTTACTACTGTTATTTTTCCAGTTTGGAGATAATTCAAATTTAGTGACGTCTTTATTATTTGAAACTATTTTTTCGCGTGTTAGAAGATTAACCACCTGATGAGTTTTCAAAAACTGACACTTTAAGCAAACAGACTGTGTCCGCCGCTCCGTGGTGCCACCAAATGTTATCTACTGGCAGGAATACACAGGTGCGGCTAACCATGGGCGGGGCTACGGCGACCGCGTTACACATAGGGCTCGCTATTACTGGCTGGTACTGCGCCCGACCAGGAATTTCATGGGCCCTGGAGGCGTCCATCGCCAGACAAGGCAGACGTGTGAAGATTTCTATTTGGAATAGACCCGAGGAAGGTCAGACTTAAAAGTAGCAAACAGGCCAACTGCATTTAACATAACAAATCATTATAAGGCAATAGTTAACTGTTTGCGGCACCATACGTGACAGACAGGAAACGTCAAAAAGACTAAAAAAAAAATTCAGCCCTTGATGAAAGAACAATCAGTAAAAGTCTCGGTTTTGTGATGGCTAATGGTACATGAAGTACCGCCAGCTCACGTAGTAATGTACAAAAGACGAGCATGCAAAAGTCCAACAATTGTACCTGTCTAGAAACGTCAGCGCATGTTTTTTAGTATTGTAAAAAAAAAAGCACAAGAAGTAGGAAATCTTATAGTTAATAAATGGAAGGCCCCGTGACCCTGTAGTTATGATATAGCGGGTTGGATAATGGATGGATGGATGGATAAATGGAAGGAGTTCTTAGGAGTTAATGAAATGACAAAAGAAATTGTAACGTATGGGTTAGTGGGAAAGGGGGCAAGTGAAAAAAATACATAAAAGGCAATGCAATTAATTAACAGAATAAAAAAATATGTGGTGGGAGAGGAATGAATTTGTAATATATTACAAATATTACGTGGCCAGGTTTGCAGCACCACTGAGGTAACTTCAACTTTGCAGCCTCACCACATTGATTTTTTTTTCTGAAACTCACGTGTCACATGGTACCAGGAGTGGGGTCTTGCACAAATGGATCCTCAACAGGTGCATGATGTTCCTGTATCACCAGAGCCAGATAAGGCTCCTGCAAGCGCCCCCGTCCTTGCTGGTGAAGATGGCTCTCTCAGACAGCCCAGAGGTTTTCCTGTTCTGTTCTGAATGCAAAGCAACACTGATGCACTGGGACAAGAGAGGCTTGGCAGCTATTTTGGGCACTTTTTGACTGGGGAGGCCCTACAGGGAGTGGCACGGTGGAGAAATGGTAGCGCTGCTGCCTCACAGTTGGGAGAGCTGGGTTCACTCCCCAGGTCCTCCCTGCATGGAGTTTTCTCCCACAGTCCAAAGACATGCAGGTTAGGTGCATTGATGATCCTAAATTGTGCTTGGTATGTGTGTGTGCCCTGCGGTGGGCTGGCACCCTGCCTGGGGTTTGTTTCCTGCCTTGCACCCTGTGTTGGCTGTGATTGGCTCCAGCAGACCCCCGTGACCCTGTAGTTAGCATATAGCGGGTTGGATAATGAATGGATGGTCCTACAGGTCATGCAAAATGTTCCTCCTGAAAGGTTTAAAGATTATGACTTCCTGAAACAACAGATCCTCCTCCGTAGAGCTATGAGTCCCTTAGCCAAACGGCGTCAGTTTTGGCTGTGGCAAATTGATCCATGCAAACTGCCCTATACAGGGACGCGTCCAGGACTTAGTAGACCTGATTTAAAGCTGGTTTCGCAGAGACACCTTTGATCACATTGTGGAAAAGCTCACCACTGATGCAGTTTTATGAAGGATAAACAATGACCTTTGTGATGAGGTTGTCCTGAGCAATGTCCACTCAGTGCTGGAACTGACCCACAGACTGGAGGGCGTCCAAACGACCTAAAAAGAGAGGGTCTATCCTAACTTGACAATGATTTCAATCCAACCATCGTGTCCTGCCCGATGGCCAGTCACCGAAACTATGGGTCTTAGCTTCTGCCTCCAACTCACCCTTAGCGTATGGCACATGACAACCTGACCTCCTGGGACATTGTGTTGCCCTTTCTTCTGTTCGCTTTTAGCAATTCCCCACAAGCATCTACCGGCTTGAGTCTGTTCAAACTGTTATTTGGTTGCCAACTGTGAGGATTGTTGGACATTTTTCAGGAGGAATGGATGGGGGGTCGCAATGCAACTCACAAGGAGAGATTTGTGGACCAGGTTGTTTCCCTCCAAGAACAGATTTCTAGATTGTCCTCTATTGCAGTGGACCATCAGCAGCATGAACAGGAGGTGCAAAAAACATAAGAACTACAAACTTCGCAAATGCAAAAAGGGTGATCGGGTACTGTTGTTGATCCTGTTTGACCCACATAAATTTCAGGCGAAGTGGCAGGGTCCAGCATTAGTGGAATAGCATATGTCTCCCGTGAATTAGAAGGTCAGAATTCCTGGCTGATGAAAGCCCATTCAAATCTTACATGTAAATCTTTTGAAGGAGTGGCACAAACCTCACAAAGCGCTTGCCACTTCTGCCACAGTCTTTCAGACATATGTTGCTATTGGTGTTGTTTTGACAGACACCCAGAAGGCTGAGTTGCTGTTGCTGATGGGAAGGAACTCTGATGTCTTTCTGGCTGTTCCTGGCCGGACTGAAATTGCTGAATACAAGATCGTAACTGAACCCAGCATTAAAATACAGCTGTACCCGTATCATCTTCCAGAAGTGACAAAGAATGTGATACACAAGGAGTTGAAGTAGATGCTCGAGCTGGGTGTAATTCACAAGAGTGAAAGTGAGTGGTGAAGCCCAATTGCTTTGTTTCCAAAACTGGACGGCTCAGTTAGGTTCAGTATAGATTGATAAGATTTCCAAATCTGATGTGTACTCGATGCCATGTTAGATCAAGTGTGACCATCTTGTCTGCTAGCACTTAAGGCAGCAACAAAGTTCATCCACCTGCTCTAAATATTGTTTCTGCCACCTCCATTTGTTCTGACTACACTAGTGAGATAGGTGAACGTGTCCATGGTTGGTAAATCCTACTCATTAATCTTCACAGGAACTGTGTTTAGGAACATTGTCTCTGTCTTTTTCCAGCTTACATTCAGCCCTATTGCCTTAGCAAAGGTGCTCAGGTTATCTGTCTTCTCCTGCATGTGGTGGTGTGTGTTTGACAGCATTGCAATATTGTATGCAAAGTCTAGATCTTCAAGTGTTGTGAGGAGCGTCCACCTAATGCCTCTCGATGTGTCACTGCTGGTCTGCCACATAATCCAGTCAATGACAAGATTGAACAGTTTAGTAGACATTACACATCCTTGCCGCACACCAGTTTTCATTTCAAAATGCAAGTCATTGTAGCCCACACTGCAGTAGAAGGTGACAGAGAAACTTTTAATATGCTTCACCAAATGTTGTGAAATTCCATAAACTCTCAAGATACACCAGACTCTCTTTTTGAAATCAACAAAAGTGATATACAGTTGTCTCTGCCACTCTGTACACCCCAATGATGTTGTGGAAGCCAAAGATCTGGTCAATACAACTTCTCCCTTTCCAAAACCCTATTTGCTCTTTACTCTGTGACTTATCTACTGCTTCTGATATCTGTTTGATGGTAATCTTAGCTAGAACCTTACTGGGGATGGAAAGGAGTGCAATTCTGCACCAGTTATTACAACCACTGAGTGATCCTTTTCTGGAACTTTGATTATAATTCACTATAATTTATTATAATAGCAAAGCTTAGAACGCCATTAACAGACTTTACCATAAATCCTACAGCTTAGCCTTCATAAAAGTAAAATATTTTAGAAGGTCGGACTAGGTAAAGAAAAGATGGCGGTTTGTGTGGTGTGAAAACTTTCATGGAAAGTGATCTCCTGAGGAATCTTGAGATTTTATAGGGCATCCCGAAAGGCCAACAACCAGAGCTGAGCAGACTCAATAAATGGTGCCTTCAAGGGGACTGACAATTCAATAGCTGCTGATGTCATGTTGTCACTCCTTCCTCTGACCTACCACGGGTTGTTATAATACCATCATCCTTATACATGAATCTAGTGATGTGTGCAAGGGGCTCAAAAGGGGAGAAGGCACACTAAGGCTGGGTACAAATTAATACCCACTTTTAATTTCTATCTTTGACAGGACATTTGAATGTTAACTTCAGGGGCATTATAATGTTCACCACCTTGGGGAAAATGTTTGTCGATGATTTCTGTTTATTTTTCTGTTTATCTACTGTATATATTCTTAATTTTCCTAATATAACTTGTATTAAGAATATATTAAAGCCCATAATAGAATTTCCATCTATGCATCTGAAATATGAAATGGATCTTTAACAGCAAGATTCATATCAAAGCACATAAAATCAACATTTTTTTTCCTCCATAAAGTGACTATTGCAGGTGAGATATTCATGAAGCTACTAGAGGTGATCAACTTTTACTACAGATCACCATTCTTTTTTGTGTATTAGGCTTTCAGGGAGGAAAAATGAAACTCTTAGCATTAAATTCTTAGTACTGTATTATTATCACTACAACTTATATATAGTGGCAGACGGCTGGGACTCTTACCTGGCCAAGACGCCTCGACAATGGACGGACTGAGGGAGAAAGCTTTATCAGGACATTATTTCTACTGGACTGATACAGGGCAGCCCCCTTGGCTTACAGCGATGCCATGGGTTTGGAACATGGAAGCTCAACTCTGCTGTGGCCTGTGGCCACCGACAGGGAGTGCTTGGATGTTTACTGAGCCCTGTTTGGCAGGAGCTGCCGGAAGAAGCCAGTTTTTTTTATTTTTAATAAATTTGCAAAAACCTCAAGTAAACTTTTTTCACGTTGTCATTATGGGGTGTTGTGTGTAGAATTCTAAGGAAAAAAATGAATTTAATCCATTTTGGAATAAGGCTGTAACATAACAAAATGTGGAAAAAGTGCTGCGCTGTGAATACTTTCCGGATGCACTGTATTTATCTATCTATCTATCTATCTATCTATCTATCTATCTATCTATCTATCTATCTATATATATATATATATATATATATATATATATATATATATATATACACATATACTCGTTTCACTCACCAACCCCTCGGCCTGTGCAATGCGCCAGCAACTTCGCGTCTCTGTCGCTCATGTATATGGGTTTCACTTTCACCAAACAACAAATCTATTCATTTTCGCAGATAGGCCTCTTAATTGGGAAGAAACACTAATTTTCACTGAGGGCAACACAAATTAGTCGATCTACAAGTCTCCGACTTAAACGTTAAAGCCTTACAATTTCTACATACTTTGTGGAAGGTCAGCCTGGACACAGACAGGCAGACACCAATTAGTCAAACACACACTTTTATTTACACTATTTACAAGTCCAAAGTCCCACACAACACACAGTGCCCCTGCACCAATCACCCTTCCTTCACGGGCCTTCCAATGGTCCTTTTCCGCCTCCGTCTTCCTTCACGAGCTTTGTCCTCTTCCTCCTGACTCCAGCTGACGACTGGAGGGAGGCAGCCACTTTTATTCCCATCCGGATGTGCTCCAGGTGCCTCCTGATAAGCTTTCTGCGGCACTTCCAGGTGTGGTGGAAGTGCCGCATGAGCACCCGGAAGCACTCCGGGTGTCCCTGGTATTTCTTTCTCCAGCACCTCTAGGTGTGGCAGGAGTGCTGACGTCCAGGGCTCCTTACTCATCCGGGTGCCCCCTGGTGGTGGCCACGGGCCCCTACAGGGTTGAGCTTCCATGCTCAATTCCCGTGGCTCACAAAAACAAACCAGGGCAGCTGCCCTCTCGTGGCCCGGGGAGGCACAGTCCTTCTCCTGGTCTGTCCAGGCGTCGCGACTCTTCACAGCCCCCAGCCGACCACCACAACTTCTAACATATCACCTATGTTCATATATTTGATCTCTTTTTGCTGTTGCGTTATTTCACCAAGCAATAATTTCCATTTGTTAACGCTAGTGCGAACTTTACTATCAGTTTTTTGATACTTTCGAATTCTACCACTCTCTTATAATCTGCAACTTGCTCTGCATGTGTATCGCGCCAACATTTTTTTTAAGCTTTTCGAATTCCATTGCTTTCATAATCTCTAACCTGCTCTGCATGTGTTTCGCGCCAACGTTTTTGAACCTCTTTACAATGTTCTATTTTGTCTTTTACTCTTTGTCTTTTATTTCTGACCCTGCTTGGACCTGCTAGGTTTTCAATTCCACCTGGTCCGGGATGATTATTACTTTCCTTCATTTCACCGAGTAATAATTTCCATCTGTTAGCGCTAATGCGTTCTGTACTATTTTTTTGATACTTTCGAATTTTACTACTTTCATAATCTTTAACTTGCTCTGTATGTGTATTAAGCCTTTTTTTTTGAGCCTTTCGAATTCCACTGCTTTTATTACCTCTAACCTGCTCTGCATGTGTATCGCACCAACGTTTTGCAATATCTTTATGAAGTTCTACTTTGTCTTTAACTCTTTGTCTTTTATTGTACCTGCGAGGTTTTCAATTCCACTTGGTCCGGGCTGATTATTACTTTCTTTATTTTCATAATTTGCACATAGATTATTATTTTTCTTCTTTACATTCATTCTCTCCAACGCTTTTGGGTCTCTTTTCGACGTGTTGCTTTTTCTTCTTCACTTAGTCATTGACGTGTCATCTAGAACGTATACAATTATTGTCCTGATAAAATTTATAAGAGCTGAGAGCGCAGGAAGTGTGTCTGCCAAAAGCATTCACACAACTGAGAGGTTAGATGACTGTGGTCTTGTTTGAAAATGGTTGTAAGTATGGTGTGACTTGAAAGAATCTCATGTTAAAAGTTTCTGTCTCATGGGACTTCATTCCAAAAAGTCTTTTCAAAAAGTCACATCTCATCCCAAGATTGTTTTTATTATAATGGATATATATATATATATATATATATATATATATATATATATATATATACTACCTAACATAGGTCAAATACCCCGAGAGGGAAATAAAGGGTTTTTTTCCTTTTAATTGTTTGAGAAAAATATAATAAAAAAACACAACTTTAAAAATAAAAATAAATTAACAAACAATGAAGACTCACTAATGTGCTTCTGTTGCAGTCTTGTATGTATTTTATCATCCAGTTGACGCTCGGAACTGGCTAACTCTGTTTAATTTCAAAAGCAACAGGCAGTCACCACCAGTTCATCCTCTGGTGGTCGTTCCAAGTGTCAACTGGATGATAAGATACATAAAAGACTGAAAGATCACCCCCCACCATACCCAGAAGGGGGAGGGTTGGGGTTGATTTCGCCCTACAGTATTTTTTGTCGACCAATGAGAAACATGTGTACCAAGTTTCATGCAAATCGGTCCAGCCATTCGGAAGTGATGCTGGAACATACATACATACATACACATACATACCTACACACATACATTGACTTTTATATCTAAATATATAAAATTCTTTTTGCATTTGAAACAGAAATTACATACGACCACACGAAACGGAAATTACGTATTTTTGCGTTTGAAACGGAAATTACATATGACCACGCGAAACGGAAATTACGTATTACCACAGAACATATTATAATACAGGAACTAATCACTTCGTTTGCGGACGCCATTTTTATATCATCTTTACGAATTGTTATTATTTGTGTGAGAGTTATTTTACTGATATTGAAAAGAAGTAAACACAAACACGCCGATCTATCCCATAGAAGTGCACCGCGCATCACCCTCTCCCAGCCCTACTCTCTGGACTCCAGCGCTGATCCATCCGTCGCCAGGCGTGTTCTGACAGAGAAGTTTTATTTATTCATCCACGTGACAGTTGCGGAAACTGCCACATTATAACTTTTTTTTAATTGGCAGTACTTGATAGTAGAAGAGATGAGGAAAACAGCTTTGCGTCTTTCTACTTTTTAACTGCGCCAAGCTGTAAACAATGTGAAGATGATACCGCCTTCAGCGGCGAGGGGTCGTGACAACAAAGTGGACGCTCGGAGGTGCGGAATGTTGGGCTACGTCGGGTCAAGAGCTTTGTAGTTTCGGGCGGCATGCTTTCTTCTCGCACTGTTTGTGACACTTCGAGTGCCCCGTCGGCTCCTGGGAGAGCGGAAATCTTTGCGAATGAGTGTGATTGGTGCCATCAAAGCAAAACTCTCTTTGTAAATTGCACTGCACGACTACTTAACATCCCTTAAGGTCAGTCCAGGTCACTAAAACCCTGCAACATTCAAGGTTGCTTTTGTGATGACTTCTTTTAAGAAGATGGAGGGTTTACATCTAAGAAGATGTACGGACCTCTTCATGTTAAGTTTTGGAGTTGGGAATTGTTTGGACCTTTTGCCCGTTAAGCACTGAAGGGCAGCGTCCACATTTCTCAGAATAATTTTTCTCTTAAATCACAGGCACGTAGTGCAAGGTTTTCAGGCAGAAATTTGCAGGATTGCATAGAAAATGTAATTTCTATACCACAGCGGTCGTGTTGAGCCTTTCACAAGGGATCTGCTACTGAAAGATGATCCAAATACATTTAAGCTGCTGTTAGGGCTACTTACCTGTTGTGTTATAGCGCCTTTAAAATGTACTTTGCCCGAAAGCACTCCAGCACTGCTCAATGTATCTTTACTTCTTACATGTTAATATTTTACTGTTTAATAATTTATATACTACATTTTATTTTTTTCCCTTGCACTCAGTGAGCGAAGCCACTAGGTAATCAGCTAGTATATATATATATATATATATATATATATATATATATATATATAT
>JANRMT010062819.1:70490726-70511496 GCA_026402145.1 Polypterus bichir lapradei
ATAAAAAGAAAATGTAATTTGCAGAATAACACAGACATCTCCACTGATGTCGAGAAAACTGTACGATCTCGTGAGACTAATTGATGAGTATCTGGCTCTTTGGGTTGGTTTACCCAGGTCGGAATCCTGGGAAAAAAATACAACCAAAAGGTTTAGATCATTCTTTCTAGAATTTAAATTGATTACAGTTATGTCGCCGTCTCTCTTTGAGGGACAGAATGTAGAGGGTGATCCAGATCTAATTATGCAGATCCAGATCGTCTGGATGACTTTGATTTATGCGGGGACGATTCCAGTTCGGTGCGAAGACAATTCTTCTTGTCGTCAGTTCGCACGCTTCTCTATGGTCCGGGATTTTTCGGGTGATTTTCTATGTAATAAACTTAATAACATATAACGGAATGAAAATTGCACAATTAGATCTGGACCACCCTCTACTGGCATGACCTCTTCTTCTTCTTTCGGCTGGTCCTGTTAGGGGTTGCCACAGCGGATCATTTTTTCCGTATCGTCCTGTCTTCTGCATCTCGCTCTGTCACACCCACCACCTGCATGTCCTCTCTCACCACGTCCTCTTTTCCTCTTGCCTGGCTGCTCTATGGTTTCTCAAGGACGGAAATACTGTGTGCCATCGGGAATCTTGCAGAGAAACTGAAACACATGTACAAGTCGTTTGGACATGTTACTTTGCAACAGAAACGAGGCGTGGGTGTTGGCAGAGGTGGAATCTCTAGGTGGTGCGTGTTGATCAAGTGAAACAGCTCTTAATGCAAAGGGTTTAGAGTTTTTAACAAACAAAGCTTTTTGTGCAGTATGATTAGTCTGGTGAAACACAACTTATGGGATTCTCGACAAAAACTAATAAGAACAGTAAAAACTGAAAGAGGGATAGTTCACCATGTAAAGGATGTGTTGATTAAACAGTTTAACCGGGGCATCAAAAGAGATACATCTGCAGCAGCTAAAGAACAACGGAAAACAGTATTTGACTATAACAAAATGGTGTAATTAACAATAACATATACTGAGAAAAAGTTGATAATTTTTATTCAAACTTTGTACTTTAATGTACTTAGTTAATACTGTATATACTACTACTGTTCTGTGTAAATTATGTCTCTTCGCTATATTTGTTTTGGATATAAATATTCTCTAATAAAAAATTGTTCTTAAAAAAAAAATCCGTTTTCAATAATAAGGCGTCAGCCTTAAAAGTCAAAGTTCTTCCTTTGCATAAATTAAGTCTGCACTTTGTTATTTTTATTTTGTCTTCCCGGTTTTCTCTCACTGCTTCCTGTCCTGTAAAAATCAACTTCTAGGATATTTACACGTCATTTTAAACGCATTGGCTCCAGCAGACCCCCGTGACCCTGTAATTGGGATATAGCGGGTTGGATAATGGATGGATGGATGGATTTTAAACAAAAATCCACAAACTGCATCGCTCCTCTTCTTCCTTTTTCCAAAATACACGATGACAGACGTAAAATTTGATTAATTAGTTTAATCTGAAACGCGTTGCCTCCGGCAAATTTTTGTACCAATCTTCTTTTATTTAGTATCTTATTAAAAAACAGTTATAAAGATAAAATCTTATTAGTTTTTCTCTCTCGGCTCCCTTTCCGTACCCCGAGTAGGTCCCTCGGGCTTTTCAATAAAAGTTAAAAGGAATAAATTATTGAAGCTTATCTTACCTTTGGGGTCTCTTATCTTTCGAAGTGGCCTTTTCGTAAAGTGATATATTCTCTTTAATCATCTAAATGATTTTCTGCGGGGAAAAAAACCTTTTTGCTTGTTAGTAAGTTCACATCTGGTTTTCCATAACCTTTAATCATATTTATTCTGGCCCAGTCTTTTTCCCCAACCTTTCTTTTTCCGGATCTTCCGAAGAACGCTTTGTCTTTATCTAATTTAGCTTTAATTAATGAATCCTGCTTTACCTTTTTCCATACCTTCACTTCTGTTCTTCACACATCCTTCTCTGAGGCATTTAGGATCTCTGAGTATTTTCTTTTTGCTTAAAGCCAGATTTGTCTCTAATACCTCGTGAGCAGCAAGCCAAGCTAAGTCTGCTAACTTGGAGGTTGGACATTTTCTCCCAAATCTTTCTCTATTGTTTCTTGGACTTCCCTTGGATTGTTATGGGTTTCTGTCTGTCCTTTAACTCTTTCACCAGATCCTTCCAAACCTCTTTTTCACCTTTCGTAAACTCACAATCCTTAGTACAGTCCAGCATTCTCCTGTAAATGTTCAGGATTCTGAATTCTTAAAGGCCTGGATCTTGGTTTTTATCAGGACACTCACAAGCCCAGACACTCAGACTCCTCACTCAGTCTCTCGAGCGCCCCGATCAGAGCCTACATTGACTCCGCGAAGATCACAGCATCGTCATCAAAGTCAAGATCCATGAATTTCTCTTCACCAACAGATGCCCCACAGCCGCTGGACCCCACAACCTTGCTCAACACCCTGTCCATACAAGCACTGAACAAAGTAGGAGCAAGAACACACCCCTGATGAACCCCAGAATCAACTGGGAAAAACAGAGGTTCTGCCTCCACTCTGCACAGCACTCACAGTACCAGTGTACAGGCCAGCCATGATATCCAGCAACCTCGAGAGGATCCCGCGAACCCTCAGGATGTCCCACAGGGCAGCTCGATCAAGTGAGTCAAACGCTTTGTGAAAACTGACAAAGGCTGCAAAGAAACAATGCCGATATTTGTGTTTGCGCTCTATGAGAACCCTCAGTGCCAGACTAAGATCCAGGCCATTAATGACCTCTTGGGCACAGCCATCAGCAGTGTGTCTGTTTGCAGAGAGAGTGTTGACCTTGTTGAGAGGTTTACTTACCTTGCCAGTGACATTCATGTCTCTGGTGACTCTTCCTGTGAAGTCAGTAGACGGATTGGGAGAGCGTGGGGGGTCATGAGGTCACTGGAAAGGTGTGTGTGTGGTGCTCTCGATATCTATGCAGAAGGACGAAGGTCCAAGTCTTTAGATTCCTGGTGCTTCCTGTCTTGCTATATGGTTGCAAGACTTGGACGCTATACAGTGACCTGAGACGAAGACTGGACCCCTTTGGTACTGTCTCTCTCCGGAAAATCCTTGGGTACCGATTGGTTTGACATTGTGTCGAATGAACAGTTGCTCACGGAGTCCCGAATGAGGCAAATTAACTGCATTGTGAGGGAGCGTCAGCTACGGCACTACAGCCACGTGGCACGTTTCCCCGAGGGGGCTCTGGCTCATAAGATCCTCATTGTTGGGGACCCGAGTGGCTGTACCAGGCCAAGGGGTTGCCCACGTAACACCTGACTGCGGCAGATAAAGGGTAATTTCCGGAGGGTAGGACTGGACCGTTTGCCTGGGGGGTTGCCAACCGGGATCCCGCGCTGTTTCGACGTGTAGTGGGTGTGGCAACGCACTGTACCCGTGCATGCTCTCCAACTTGACTTGAATTCATACGGTCTATTGTTTTTAATTGTGTAGAGTCCAAACTTTCTAACATGCCCACCCACCTGCAAAATCTCAAAAGTTGTATATGCTTCCCACACCAAAGCCAACTATACATTCATGAAACATCAGTAGGTGCTCCGTATAACACTGAGGCTTGATATAGTTTTAGTGACTGATTAGCCAAAGAACCAGACGATGATGAAATTACTTTAGGTCTTGCTTTTCTGCCAACGTCAAGTTACTTTATGAGGGACAACTTAAACAACAATGTCTCCAAAAGGCCCAATTTCATATTATTTAACACAACTTAAACAACAATGTCCCCAAAAGCTCCCATTTCATATTATTTGACAGGTATATACAGTACACATGGACTAATGTATCTGAGTTTAAATGTAACAAGTAACACATCTTCCAAATGTTTGCTGCAGTTTGCGGCCAGTTACAGGTTTTATTCACTTTTTTAATCTATGACTTTTTAAAAAGCACCTTTTCACCACTCTTTCTTCTGCAATCACTTGTATGGGCTGATTTAGGGGGTCCTACGATTAAATGAGTAAAGGCAAGGCATTCATCTTTACAATTATGCTTCTTCTCTTTATCTCACAGAACAGAAAACCTGTTACTTTTTTTCTGGTTTTCTGGAATTATTTCCTTTTGCTTGGTCAATGAACATGCAATGTGGCTGTGAATTACTGGCTACTAACTGAATTACTTTCACAGCACTTTCATATTACTGTATATTGAAATAAAAATACCATACTATACGGTGAATGTGATGTAGCAGTAGGCTGCTGTTCCTGAATTGTTGCCTGTTAACTGTATTAGTACCTTAATGTACTAGCAAGTAGATTTTTGTAAATTTACTAATATAATTTTAGTTAAAAGATGATCTGAAGTACAGTATACTAGTCTGTAACCTAACAGTTAAATGACTTGCAGTTCATCTGACCATTTATTTGGCATTCAGACATAAAAACATTTTTTACATGTAAATATGTACAAAATACTTAGTACCAAGCAACATTTTCTTGTTCAAAACTTGTACCACTTACATTATCAGTCACAAAAGAACTGCCACTGCTATTATAGCGTATCCTTTTTCATTACACAATATAACAAAACATTTTTTTTGAAAATCACACATATTCCCATTATCTCAGTACATAACTCAGAACAGTCTTTTTGCTAAAAAACATGACCAATGTCCACTTTTCATACATTTATCATTGATTAAAGAACCATTCCCAGTAGATGCCCTATTCCCCATTCCCTAATACCCACAAACCCTTTTGTCTCTAGTTAGCAGCTGAGACTACTTCTCCATTTCTCTCTTCACTTTCACTTCCAGGTCCTTTTCCAAACTCTTTTGTACCCCCTGCACATCTCCCATGCATTTTGCTTTATCGTTATACACCTGCCATCCCATATCCTCCTCTTTGCCAGACTAATGATCATCCAAATCAAAAAGGCTTCAGTTGAGCCCCTACTATTCCCAGGTGAACCCTCGCCTTTCAACATTAAATCATAAGAATAAGACAAATCAACTGAATCTTCTACCTTTTCCAATAATCCTTCCACACTTTTTATGCACCTGCACTACCAAAACACATCCTGACCCTCTCCACCCAGGCACAGTTTGGCCTTTGACACTTCCTTGACTGTGACAAACCTTGTCTAAACAGCCTCTCTCTCACACACCATCATCCATTTTAAGTCCTTTAAAGCATTTTTCACCATTTTGGCTGTACCAATATCCCCATTTCTAATTTTATTTTCAAACTCTTATCCTCCTCCATTGTATGCCTAACAGCTTTATACAAATCCTTCTGTTTGCAGGACAAATCAACAGCTGCAAATTCTGTGTACTTCCATCCATCCATTATCCAACCAACTATATCCTAACTACAGGGTCACGGGGGTCTGCTGGAGCCAGTCCTAGCCAACACAGGGTGCAAGGCAGGAAACAAGCCCTGGGCAGGGCGCCAGCCCACCGCAGGGCATGCACACACACACACACACACACACACATACACACACACACACACACACACACTAGGGACAATTTAGAATCGCCAATGCACCTAACCTGCATGTCTTTGGACTGTGGGAGGAAACCGGAGTACCCGGAGGAGAATATGCAAACTCCCCACAGGGAGGACCCGAGAAGCGAGGCAGCAGTGCTACCCACTGCGCCACCGTGCCACCCTTCTCTGCACTTCCTTTTCAATTTTGTTGCATATTCATCGCCTCCTCATCTCTCCTCTGCCTTTGGTATCAAATTCAACTGCACTTTCAGAGGCCTCATTACTGATGTGAACCACAGACTCACAAAATACTGGAATTTCTGTGCAACGCGTGAATTCAAAGCCTTTTACAAAGATGTATAAAAAAACACAGTTCGTCTGTAGCTGGACGTCTCTGATATCTCTACCTCTATTACCCTCCCTTCGTTCCATATCAGATCATTTTATCATGTCATATCTGTACCCCTACACAAAACAAAACACCGTTGCTTTTTTAACTTTCACTCCCACATAATGAAGCAAAGGAAAAAACATCACTAAATACAAACATGAAGATTGTATCTCCATTTTCACTAAGAAGGCCCTACTCCTCATTGTTATGCATTGAAAGAGTAGCAATGTTTCATAGAATTATTTTGTGTTGTCTGATGGAAAAGGAAAGTTTGCATTTGTGATGCATGGTGTGCTACGGGTACATCGGTTTATTGAAACAAACACCATAAATCAGCTTCCATAACCACAAAAAATGTGCGTGCTAGCATATTTAACTTTTTGTTTTTCGCAATGCAAAGTTGTGTGGGTCATTGGCAACAATTTACAGTGCTGCTGCAAATACACTAACTTTATGCAAATTTATTTTGCTATGCTACTGCCACTTTACAGCAATACAAATATTCATAAAAATAGTCCTGCACGTTGAAACAATGAATTAATACTGACAGTTAAAACACTGCTTAAATGCAAGTTTATGTGCACTTATCTATTTGATGTCATTTTTTTAATCATTTATCCACCCATCCATCCATTATCCAACTTGCTATATCCTAACTACAGGGTCACAGGGGTCTGCTGGAGCCAATCCCAGCCAACACAGGGTGCCAGGCAGGAAACAAACCCTGGGCAGGGTGCCAGCTCACCACGTAATCATTTATTGTATTGCATTTTTTGACTGTGAAAATGCACAGTTAATGTAATGCATTTTTACAGTGTATTCACCTGTTTACTTCAAAATTTACATCAAGCATACTTGATTGTCTCTAACAATTTTTTCTAATACTTTTTTAAATCAACTGATCACTTTGCTCCGTACTTTGTAATTATGGCAGAAGAAGGTTACTGGTTTCCAATTTTCTGTGTTTTCCATGTCACCCTTTTCTGGAATCAAGGATATTATTCCTTCCTTCCATATTTCTGTAATCCCAACCTTTGTAGTATTTCTTGGAAGGTCAGCTGGTATGTACCCACAGTTTTCACAACCTTGCGATGATCTGTTTTTTTCTTTTTAACCAAGATGCTCTCTCGTGGCAATTTCAAGGAAGCTATCAAAAAGGAAACTTCAGTTTGAATGATGGGTACTCGCCTCCCTTGAGCTGAAGACGACAACACCCCAGGAGCACTGCCTCTTCTGTTTTACTCTTCAAACACCAGTTGTAACCGTGGCAGTTCTTTAGAAGTGTCCAGTCACAGCATGCTACCTTCCAGTTCTAGTGACAGTGAAGCATATACAGAGATGATAATTTTGTTCAAATTGTACACTACACTCATACAAATCCTGGTTCTTTCTTGACACTTTGTGGTTCTTTACTGGGTTGTGTGGGTCCTCGTAGAACTATTGCTTAAGAAAGCACCATTTATTTCTGGGAAGGGTTCTTTGCATATAAAGTTAGTTCTTTGTGCTTTGAAGAATGTCTTCTTGTGTAGAAAAAAAAACAACATCTTTAATGTATGGCCCCTAGGAGGACATTAACACACTAAGAAAGCCTGAAATTAGCTGTGTTGTTTTATGCAGCAAGATCCTTTTAAATTTATGACTAATTGGTATTTCACAAATCTGTTACCATGTATTTATGGTCATTTACTGTATGGCCAGATCTAAATACATAAAAGTTTTTTCTGGAACCTTCATGTGGATAGGTCTATTGAAAACTAAAAATGATTCCTCTATGGCATCACTCTGAAGAACTGCACTGGCACTTTTATTTTTAAGAGTGTTTGACATCATTTCTGAATGTGCGTGGTTTGACAAGAGTGCTGGTCAGTTTTACAAGCTGCCATTCACTCTCTGTTCATAAGCGACAGCATGTTAGATGTGTGATTGTGAATGTGCCCAATAGATGTGCACAGCAGCTCATCCAGTAGCACACACTGAAACCAAAATACAGAGTGCACATGTGGTCTGATACCAGTTATGGCGAGCCGCTGACTTTCTCTGCACTTACTGTGTATCGAAGTGTTAAGTTGAAACGTTCTGGTCAACAAAATCTTTATTTGAAACCTTTAGCTGACCTGTAACTTCCTAGTAAGTAGTGAGAAATAGTGATGAGAAATTCCTTAAAAGCGAACTGACGCTGAGAATCACATGAGTTGACATACCTGAACATACTTGTGGTGGTTGACGAATTATGATGCTTTGGGAAAGTCATTTGGTAATGAAGCAATACCTGGAGGACCTACAATTACGCAACTGAGCGATCTGTTAATTGGTAATTTGGCACAATTGCCCTGTGGTCTGCAAACAGGTTAAGAACTAAGGCTGCTGGTGTGTTTTTATTTTTATTTTTTTATTTATTACGTACTTTATATTCAAGCTTTTTTTTCTGCTTTGTGCATACAATATAACGTGTTCACAGATTTCCATGCTTGTTTGTGCTTTCTGTCAAGTGTTTGATTCTAAACCTGCTACTGGTAAATGTGTGCTGTCTGTTGTTGACAAATACCACACATATGCACATACTGTATATCTAGTAAAGGAAGGGCGTTCAGACTACTCTCTGGTGTGGCTGCTTATCTTTCAAACAAAGAATTAGGCCAGCTGGTGTTATGCAGGGCGTTCCCCGATTTTGGGCATTCCATGACTGACGTCACAGGTATTGCGGGTTGGGGTTAAACCTTTCTGTACATTCAGTAAAACTTTCCCTCACATAATTACTGAGTTGGCAGTATCTCAACTAAGCAATCACTAATGGTCATTTGTAAATTGGCACACGTGCCTAGGGTCTGCAAACAGGTCAAAAGCTAAGCCTGCTGGTGGGTTTTATTTATTTATTTAGTTAGTTTTACCTTTACATCTGTACTACTATAGTGTTGTACCGTGTTAGCCATTATGGATGTAAAGAGAAGTCATTACCTTTACATCTGAAAACTTCTGATATTGTGAAAGTAATTTGGTGACACATCGTTTTACAATTTTCCTTTCCTCTCTTCTCTCTCTTTCACTCTCTCGCAACAGTTGAAGAATAAGTCTCTCCCTATCGCTCTCTTTCTCTCTCTGTATGCAGCATATGTGTAATATATGTAAGTCGTTGGCAGATATTATGATACTAAAGAGAATGTTGTGGCGAAGCTCTGGCCGCGTTCCCACTGGCATGTTAGACTGTCTACGCTCTCTTTATTTTCTTTTATATTTTGGGTTGGTTAGCTACTATTGTTTTTTCTTATTTTTCTTTTTTCTCCTTGAGCTTTTGTAAAAGATTATTTTCCTCTTATGACAAAGGAGGTACCACTCATATAATGTTTCATGAGGCTTCCCTCAAAATCTGAATTAGTCCTTCCAGCCGGGTTCAAACTAGCGACCTGAAGATATCAGCATTTTTTACTACAGTCCTCCACTCTACCAACTGATCTATCTAAGGTACAACGAATGTCCCTAATTGTTGCTTTTCGACCTTTCAATATTAAAATAAACAATTTGTTTATAGTAGTCTTACTTTTATGGTCATGATTTCGTATAAAGATGTAATGCAACTGTGCTTTTGTACAGATCAATTTCGTTTTCTCAGCGGAGAAACACTCTCTCTTTTTGTACAAAAAAGACGCAATGAAGCGAATATAGCTACTTAATATTTATTTAGAATAAAACAGGAGAGGGAGAATACATTTTAGTAAACATCTATGGAAGGCCAAGGAATTTATGACCATGAGGGGAATTAGCTCAAATGGTAGAGCGCTCGCTTAGCATGCGAGAGGTAGCGGGATCGATGCCCGCATTCTCCAGTGTTCATTTTAAATCATTAGTGACGTCAGAAATATAAAAAAATCAATATTGTGTTACTGCCTCTGTTTACAGTATTGGGGTTAAAGATCAAGTAAAGATAAAATGCACGTTCCTGCCTCAGATAAATTGATAAAAAAAATGACTTAAACTGGGACAGTTACCTCTAATCGTCCCAAAAATAGGACACTATTTTCCACTCGCTTTTCTTAGAGGCAGCTGACAGATTTGGCACATGCGACCCAATACATATTCACCCCCGATCATGACAGCCATTCGGACATGGGTCTGCCTCGGAAACCGAAGAGTTGAATGGCATAGCGCTTTGCAAATTCCACTTTATATGAATTTAGATTCAGTCTCTTTTTACGTGTCCATGCAGCCAAATATAGAAGCTTTTTTTAATGTTAAACAGTAAATTAAAACAAAACTCTGCAATTTATGTATAACTTTATTATGTCCTTGGTATTTCGGTGGCAGGTCGATAATGGGCCCTTGTTCGTTTCAATGTTCTCCTTGCTAATCCACTGAATTCATGGTGTCCTGTTTTTAGCGCACATAGATGACGGATCCGAGCTCCTTAAATACAAATCCCACTACTGGTTACAGTGCGTGTACACACTGAATGCTCTCACTGTGTGTTCGTTGCATATTCTCAGGAGACTCCACGTTTACCTTTACATCCTTAATCCATACATGATACGTTAATCGGTGATGCTACGCATGCCATGTTGTATATTGGCACTTTGGTCACGGTTGGTTTCTGGCTTGCACCCAGGAGCTGCCAGGGCAGTTTACGGGTCCTGCAACCTTTATGTTGACCAAACAGCGGTTTCATAATATGTTGTACTCGATTATTTTTAAAGAAGTTAAAATATGAGGACACAACTTCAGATAAGCATAGAAATAATTAGGCAATGTATATAGTGAAACGAATCATCTCCAAACAATCAGAAAGAATCACCAGCTGCTGCAGGACGTCTGTAAACGACGCCCGGCTCAGTTTCACTATGAAAGGCGGAAGTGAGAATGACGATTTGGTCTTCTGAAGTTATTATGCATTTCCAGGGGATCCTGGGTAATTTACCAGATTTGGTACTTTTCGTGATAAATACATCGAAAACAAACTTCAGACTAAGGGAATATTGTAAAAATTGTTTTGTAAAAAAATAATTTTATTTTGTTAAATAAAGTAAAAAAAAGTCTATTTCTGAGCGCGAGCATTGGGTACCAAAATCTGGAGAAGACGGCAAAGGAGTGGGTCCATTCTCTGGGAGTGCTAAAATTTAAGACTATACTTTTAGGGATCATTTCTATAGTTTGTTACTAGAGAAATGTGTTTCTGAAATGTTCGGTCTCGCCAACCACGATGAGGAGGGGTAGTGTTTTCTTCTGAGCGCGAATCGGATGGTAAATGCTCTTTCAATAGAGCTGTTTACTATCATTGATGACCGTTCCGCTACTTTTCGGAGTAGCAGGAGGAAGGAAACACATACTGAGTGGTTGTCTTATTAAAATGTTAAAAAGAGATTTTGTTAGAAAACAGTGCGAGTGTTTTGTAGTTAAATTTTATGTGTCGTTACTTATCAAAAAGTGTTTCGAGGAACGAAGTATGAAGCTGTGAACAAATTAGGTTATAATTAAGAAGGAGTAATTCTAAATTCGACACTGTATTACGTATTTTCTAAGGAGGGGAATTAGCTCAAATGGTAGAGCGCTCGCTTAGCATGCGAGAGGTAGCGGGATCGATGCCCGCATTCTCCAATAACTCTTTGCATTTTGAACAGGATTACATTAAACTCACAATCATAAAATAGTACGCTTCCTTTGTTGCCACTTGCAACAGCCATAATCCCGCCCAGCGCTGCCTGCATAGGCTCCGTGCCCAGTGACCCAAAATGGATTAAACAGCTGGTAACAGTTACAATATAACATTAAACATATTGAATCTATGTTTCTAATTTTCAATATTACTGTTCTTTTATTATTTATGTTTAATCTGAGCGGGGTGGTTCAGTGCTCCTAGCTCTAGTTACTAGGTTCAAATTCCAATCCAAGCACTGCTTGCCTGGAGTTTGTATTCCAGGGTGTGTGTGCGTGGATTTCTTATTTCTGCTTCTCTGAGACGTGTTATTACTTTTACGGGGACTGTAAAACGGTTCAGTGAGAGTGACGATGGCATTCAGGAGTGACATAGTCAGTGGATGCCTGATATTTGCCATGTGATGCTAAGACAGACACAAGCTCTCTTAAAAGTAAACTGGGATCGACTGAGGAGGGCAGATGGTCACTGGATTTAATTTGAAGTAGTAATAATAATAATAATTAGACGAATTCAGAAATTGAGAAAATATGTGGCCACGGTATTTTTTAAAAATTCTAATAACTCATCTACATGATTAGAGGGGACTGGGCGGTCTCTTGGTCTGGAATCCCTGCAGATTTTTTTTTTTTTTTTCTGTCCACCCTGACCATCGGACCTTGCGTATTCTATGTTAATGAATGTTGACTTATTTTTTATTTTTTATTGTGTCTTCTATTTTTCTATTTCTTCATTTTGTAAAGCACTTTGAGCTACATTTTTTTTTGTATGAAAATGTGCTATATAAATAAATGTTGTTGTTATTATATGCGGAACAGTCGGTTCCTGTTTGTGAGGTGGACCGTGAAAACGGACCTCGGAGCAGTAATCGGTCACACTGAAGGAGTTCTGTCGGAGTTGTGTTAAGGTCCGCCCACCCCTCAGGCGCTAGCTTCCAAAAATTAAGTTTATGAAATACTTTGCACATTGAAAAAAGTATAACATGGTTATTATAAGTATAACATGGTTATTATAACATTTTTAAACACAGAATAAAGAAAATCATAAGAAAGTAACCATTACGATAAAATATTTAAATTAAATGTAGCTGAAAAGCCTTAACAAAGTAATAGCCTTATTTAACTTTTTGTTTTGTCGCGATCGCAAACTTTTAAAACACTTTGAATAAAACAATAAGTCAGTGCGTACAAAAGCTATACCTTCTGGAGAGTATCATCATGTGTAAAATTTAGCGGGTATAATAATTAAGTTAATAATGTAGTGTTCGTCTGGGTTAAAACAGAGATATGTTGGAGCGCAGCTTGCAGTGTGATTACGTCTCTCGCGCAGACAACGGACTTCAGAGTTAAAGACCCGGAATGTGCAGCGTCATCGACGGTCGGCGGAGTTCAGCTCCCCACTTACCTGTTTTTGTTTAGACGCCGCATGACCAGCAGCATCGTAAGTCTACGTCGCCGCCATATTGCGAGTGGCACTGCTGTGGAGTGAAGTAATAGATAAAGATGCCTCACGTATGTGCTGCTTGGGATTGTACAAACCGCTGTACACTCCAAACCAGATCCCCGGGGATTACATTTCATAGGTAAGGCTAAACAATTGTTTTGGTTATATTTAGCCATTAGAAAATCCCGTTTTATAATAGGCAGGCTAAGCTAGCAAAGCTATGCATGTATGTGCTCAAGTGAGCCTCCAAACAACGTTTTGGCTAAACGCATTTAGTCAGTAACTATGTAGTTTGTTGTTAGCCGGTAGCATTTCTCAAACTTTGAAGGTTTCATAAAGAAATCCACCTCAGGAAGCAGTGGGAGGTAGCCCTTAGACAGGATTTTGATAAAGCTGGCCTGTGATGTGTGCCGTGCTAGCTGGTAACAGATGCTGTACTGGCATCATATGATCAAAGCTACCACTTGCACATATTAAAAAACAAAGGAGCTTTTATGATTCCTTCTTAGGGTACAGTCAAGTTATCCGACAGTCGACATTAGGGCAAGTTGTCAGTGTATCTTTGATCTCATGTCTTTAGTTGTGTCTGTCTTCCACAAACTAAGGCTGCACCAAATTGCCAGACTGAATACTGTACTCTCAAATTACAGAGTGGCAACACATGGAAAAAGCTATGTAAGACAGTTCTGTTTCAAGGATTTTAGATCCTATCCTGTATGTATTTAAGTAACCACATTTGTGTGTGTGCGTGCGTGTGTGAGAGAGAGACAGATTGAGAGAGAAATGAGTGAAATGTTTTCAGAAATTATTAAGCCAATTTGTATACAATAAAATTGTTTATTTTTGTCATTGAGTGTATCATTTCACTGTTAAAAGAAAGACCAGACTGCCAGTTGCAGTATTACTATTTTGACTTTCAGGCATTGGTCACGTTTTTGTCTCAATAATAATAATACATTTTATTTAATAGGCGCCTTTCTTAGCACTCAAGGTCACCTTACAATAAAACTAAACAACATTAGTAAAATTAAAAAAAGAGAATGATAAATCAAAAAGCAATAATTAGCAAAAAAACATCGATAACTGGTAGTAACAGTGCAAAATTCACAATTGGTATGCCAATTTGAAAAGATAGGTTTTGAGGGCAGTTTTAAAATGTGTTATTGAATTGAGCTGATGGATATGAGAGAGAAGAGAATTCCAGAGTTAAGGAGCACCAGGAGAGACACTCGAGCTCCCATAGCATTGAGTCTGACGTGTGGTACAGAAAGTACAGCTGCAGATGAGGATCTGAGTGAGCGAGAGGAGTGTAAGTCTGTAGGAGATCAGTGAGGTTGTGGAGAGCTTTAAATGTTAAGAGTGGTATTTAGTACTGTATTCAGTAGTGAACAGGGAGCCAGTGAAGTTGAGAGAGAATAGGTGTAGTATGTTCAGTGGATTTAGAACAGCAGGTTATCATCCTGGCAGCAGAATTTTGAAGAAGTTGTAAGCGATGGATACGTTTTTGTGGGATGCCAGATAGAATAGCATTACAATAATGTATACGTGAGATGACTAGGGCTTTAACCGATACTTCAGTACTGTGTTGTGTAAGAACAGAACAAAGTCTAGAAATGTTTTGGAGATGGAAGAAGGCAGTCCGAGAAATGTTACTTATATGGGAGGAATTATTTAATAATAATTATAATTCTTATTATTTAATAATTGCCATTATTAAAGTATAAATGAATATAAATAATTGCATTTAAACGATTCACAAAAATCTGTTGTATGTAAAAGATACTGTTTTAAACGTTATTGTTTTTTCATCAGAAAACCCAGTTTCCACGTCTACCTGTATTAGTTTAAATGGACTTTTGCCACTCGCAATATGGCGGACACGCTGACGTATCGTGTCGACTGGGCAACACAGTGAATGCAGCGTCTATCTATATATGTCTATGGTTTAACGTAGCTTAGCTGGTGGAGGTGAAACTTGCATACACTTCGGGATCTGCTGATTCATCATTTTTGTCTTTGTGGCACACTCGTGGGGCTCGTAACAATAATAGTAATAACCTCATTTTGGCGAATCAGCAAAGTGAAGACAAATTGGTACTTACCATTAAAGTGTCAGTAAAAGTTGAAAGCAGTTTTAAGAAGTGCAAATTTACACGCATAAATAAAAACGCATCAGTAACGCGTTAAATGTGATTTTTGATTAAAATGGAATTGCAGACAAAGTTAATTATTCAAGTCTTTCAGAAATACTATTTACAATATTTACAGGACGTCTGATTACTAATAGTATGCATACAATATTTCATGAAAGTAATTCTGTCCATCCTTCAGGTTATTCCCAGCGTTCTTGCGCTGCTGTAAATACAAATTTCTCTGTGTCTCTTGATACGTTTGATCAGAACCTTTTTATGGCATGCGCCATTAAATAAACGTTGTGTTTCAGACTTTACCAGCTGAAACATCCCATAACCTGGATTTCACCAGGGATACCAATAAGCATTTATTTCAAAACAGGGAGGCAACCCCTGTCATAGTCTCCCATACATCCTGTCCGTGTGTATATCGCTGATCGGGACACAGCACAGCCTACTCCTGTCCTCACTGGATTGGTCTGTCCAATCAAAATCTTGTAAATGATTGTCTGCTTCGATTAAACCTTGGAACTGATTGAGGTGAAGAAGCATTTTCATTTAAACTTTGTTGTATATGCAAATATATCTTTTGTGATCGGCCACCAAATGTGTAAACTCCTGTAATTTATATATCTTTTTCAGTTGCACGATTATTCCAAATAGGTTTTCGTTCGGCTTTACGGGTTACATTTGTCCGGCATTAAATAGGTGATGAATGGGTGACAATCTATAATTTACATTAAACTTCCTAAAGACATTCATTCCTGTCTCAAATCGCACAGTCCCTGGGCAGTTCCCACCTAAATGTCCTTCTCTGCATGAAGTCTGCACGACCCCCTCATGTCGCGTTCGGCTTTCTCTGTCAAAACACAAGCTGTCCAGGCAACTGGCCACTCTTGGACCCTCTAATGATCTGCTGTGGTTGGCTCTGGTGCTTCTGACGCAGGGATAAGCTACAGAAACATTTACTCTTATTTTAAAAAGGACCGTTCAATTATAAAGTTGTCAAAAGTAAAAAAATAAAGTTTAATATAAAAAATCTAAATTCTATACTTCACACTTCATAACAATATTGAAATATTTAAAAATAAAACCAAAATGTAAGCAATTTATTTGGACTGATTTAGCATAAATGTCGCGGGTCACTATTGGTTTTTATCCTTCGATAGCTCAGTTGGTAGAGCGGAGGACTGTAGAGGACATGACAGAGTTATCCTTAGGTCGCTGGTTCGATTCCGGCTCGAAGGACGGCTGTTTTTTCCTCTCCTCTCATAAAGTCGTCAGCTCGTTACAAGTTTGTCCGTTACAAGCCTATTACTGTACTAGAAAGTACGTCCGAAACTCTTTAGCGGCCCTAAATTGTGCGTTGATTAGGCATTTCTTGCCAGGCTATACAATTCCTTGCGTCTTGATAAGACTCTTCTAATCTGGGACCCTGAATTGGGTTAAACGGGTGTTAAGATAAAAAAAAAAGTGATTAAAACTGCCTGCCTGTTAAACAAGGACATCCGTTCTTCATTTTTGCCAGCACACTTAAATTAGAAAATCGGAGCACATATAACAATTTTATTTAACTTATTTTGTGTTCTCTGAAATCAGTTTACATAAAAGAGGCCTTACGTCTTTTAACCAAGTATATATCCTCGACTCTTAACGACTATTTTGGGACTTTCCATAATACTTAATGGGAGAGGGGTGCTTCTGGACTGTACCAATTATCTGTATGCTGATTGGTGCGATTCCTTCGTGCCCCATATATTAACTAATTAAAGAAGTTTACTTTTAGATTTCTTCAGCCTGCTATATTATGTTGCATAAACCAAGTGGGTGCTTTATCTTATAGTGTTGTCCATGTACGAATCTCTTTTATGAGGATGTTTTAAGACCCTTCTTTATTTACTGAGTATTTTCCGCAACAACGGGATCGAAAATGGACGGGTGAGCATAAATAAGGTCATTCATACAACTTTACCGAGCTAATACGATTACAACATAGATTCATTGAACAAGATTTACGACGAAAATAAAAAAATAATTAACGTTGAACACAAATTAAATTATGACGAAACTAACAGGCTAAAACGATGTTGAACTCCAGCTTGTGACTGAAAGTTTTTGCCTTAAAAATTAAATTCTGAATATAATGATTAATATGGCGCGTAAACGATGCACGTTTCGTTTTGAGCGGTCAGTCGTCACGTAGCTGCCTCCGGTTTATGCCGCCCTGATCTCTTGTGAGCTTTTACACGAGTGCCATGAACTAAAATGAGGTGCGAGAAGTTATGTGGACCGTAGCGTATCCTCCGTAACAGAAGTGTAGAACCCGGGGCACAAAACCTGCGTGTTTACTCTGAAGGGGTTCTCAGTCTTTTTTTTCCTTGCCATTTTGCCCCTACGAATTGAAATGTTTGAAAGTATCACCGTTTGCTTCATTCTTAGTAAAACTGCTCAAAAAATTAAAGGAAAACTTTGAAAACACTATCAGATCTCAATGGGAAAAATCCTGCTGGATATCTCTACTGATATGTACTGGGTAATGTGTTAGGAGTGAAAGATTACCACATCGTTTGATGGAAATGAAAATTATCAAATAATTCAAAGACACCCCGAAAATCAAACTGAAGTGATGCCACATGCAGCAACTCCAAATCGCATTCAGTAGTTTGTATGGCCCCTGAGTGCTTGTATATATGCCTTACAACATGGGGGGGGGGGAATGGGGGGCATGCTCCTAATGAGAGGACAGATTGTGTCCTGGTGGATCTCCTCATGATCTGGACCAGGGCAACACTGAGCTCCTGGACAGTCTGAGGTGCAACCTGGCAGCGTTGGATGGACCGAAACGTAATGTCCCTGAGGTGTTCTTTTGGATTTAGATTAGGTGAGCATAGGGGTCAGTCAATGGTATCAATTCCTTCATCCTCCAGGAACTGCCTGCATACTCTAGTCACATGAGGCCGGGGATTGTCGTGCAGCAGGAGGAACCCAGGACCCACTGCACCAGCTTAGGGTCTGACAATGGTCCAAGGATTTCATCCTGATACCTAATGGCAGTCAAGGTGCCGTTGTCTAGCCTATAGAGGTCTGTGTGTCCCTCTGTGGCTATGCCTCCCCAGACCATCACTGAACCCCCACTACAGGTGGTATAATGTTCTCCATGGCTCCTCCAGACCCTTTCACGTCTGTCACATATGCTCAGGGTGAACCTGCTCTCATCTGTGAAAAGCACAGGGCGCCAGTGGTGGACCTGCCAATTATCGTATTCTATGGAAAATGCCAGTTGAGCTCCACAGTGTCGGGCAGTGAGCACAGAGCCCACTACAGGACATCAGGCCCTCAGGCCACCCTCATAAAGTCTGTTTCTGATTGTTTGATCAGAGACATGCACACCAGTGGCCTTTCTGCTGGAGGTCATTTTGTAGGGCTCTGGCAGTGCTCATCCTGTTCCTACTTGTCCAAAAGAGCAGATACTGGTCCTGCTGATGGGTTAAGGACCTTCTACAGCCCTGTCCAGTTCTCCTAGAGTAACTGCCTGTCTCCTGGAATCTCCTGCATGCCCTTGAGACTGTGGTGGGAGACACAGCAAACCTTGTGGCAATGGCACATATTGATGTGCCATCCTGGAGAAGTTGGACTACCCCTGTATGGTCCAGGTATCACCTCATGCTACCAGTAGTGACACTGACCGTAGCCAAATGTAAAACTAGTGAAAAAACAGTAAGAAAAGATGAGGAGGGAAAAATGTCAGTGGCCTCCACCCGTTAAACCATTCCTGTTTTGGGGGTCGTCTCATTCTTGCCCCTCATGTGCACCTGTTGTTAATTTCATTAACACCAAAACAGCTGAAACTGATTAACAACCCCGTCTGCTACTTGACTGACCAGATCAATAGCTGTGAAGTTTCATTGACTTGATGTTATACTCTAATTAAAAAGTGTTCCTTTAATTTTTACAAGGTATTACAGATAGTTTTTGTGCATGTGTGTCTTTTTTTTCTTGTTCATACCTAATGTACATCTATTTTTTACTGTCTGAATAATAATCAGGTTTGATATGGAATAAAACTTGAGAAAGCCCAAAACTTTACCCATTACTTTTAACATACACAAATATAAACAGAGCTTGAATTTCATGTGTGGCACAGAAGGGGATTTCCTCCCCAGGTAACCACACATTGAGGGGATTTCTTTTTTGACTTTGGGGATTTCAGTGTGGGGTTTATAAACAATGATAAAGTTATCTTGGACTGCCTGATTTATCTTAATATGTACACATACTACATTTATTCGCTTAACAGTGTTTGATACTCACCTCTTCCAATTTGAGCACAGAGTACCGTGCCAGCACCTTTTCAGGATTGTTTACAGGGAAGCCATGTTCTTCATCTGAATGCCGATGTACCCCAGTACTCGAAGAGTCACAGGGGAAAAACATTTTGATCGAATGTCACTGTACTGCCATAAAAAAGAGTACCTCCAGTGATTTAGTTTCATTTCAAGCACTATTTCTTTCAATTTCTGTACATTACCTGAGAAATGTTTAAAAACAATATAAAAAAATTCAAATATTATTATGCCATTGTTGTGTGAATTAGTGAATACCAATTCAGTATATTTTTATTTCTATAAGCTCTTGAAATCTGCTTTTATAAGAACCCACTTTTCAAATCACATTTGTCAAAATTCACATTCTCAGGTTTGTGACATTTGCAGTTGTGAGACTACGTCAGTGGATGGAGACAACATGAGCTGGTTACTATCACTTACAAGACAGTGCTATTTAATGGACTTTGTCCCTCTTCCCATACACACATGCTGCTAGCCTCTCCCCAGTCACCTTCTCTTGCCACCGTGAGGGGCCTCATGTATAACACCATTCATAGAACTCACACTGTAACATGGCGTAAGCACAAAAGTGGGAATGTGCGTACGCACAGAAAAATCCAGATGCATAAATCTGTGCGTATGCAAACTTCCATGTTCTTCTGCTACATAAATCCCTGTCAGCATGAAAAGTAATGCTTGTGCACGCGCCTGCTGTCCTGCCCCGTCTCCTCCCAGAATTATGTCTCTTTGAATATGCAAATCAATATAACTAGCCCTTAAGCTCAGCCTTCTGTGAAAAGACAATGGGAAAAGCAAGAGGGAAAATAGAAGAATTTCAGTGAATACCAAGTGGAGGCAAGGAAAAACATACTATTTGTTGGTCTAAACAGTGGTATAAACAACAAAAGGTAGTTGATCGAGTGACAGAGTGTCAGAGAAACTCGAAAGTTTCAGTTCACAAAGTCGCACAGTGCCTGAAATAAAAAAGAAGTTGTCAGATATTAAAGTCGCTGTGAAAAGGCGAGTCGTAGCCCACTGTCTGAATGTCATATGAAAGCTTATTAGGGTACAGAGAAAAAAAAAATAGGCACACAGTGGGGAAAAAAGCACGAAATGTCAACTTTAATTTTGAAATTTCCACTTTAATCACGTAGTTTATTTTGTCATTAAAGTAGAACATCATAAACTTCATCTTAAAATCGTTTAATTTACTAGTTTCTCACATCCCATTGTAACTAAAGTAGCACGTTAAATGCTTTGTTTTGTATTTGATCTTCTATGTGCTCTATGTGTGTGAATCACTACGTGCTTCTTAAACGGGCTTTCTCTTCCTCCGACAGGACACAGAATCC
>JANRMT010062819.1:70518132-70629314 GCA_026402145.1 Polypterus bichir lapradei
ACAAATATTTACACATTAAGTCTACTGAAAGTAAAAACAGTTGAAAGTCAGGGGACGTTTCTTTTTTTGCTGAGTATATATGCCAGCAACACTCATGACAATGCCAAAACAATTACATTGTCAATAATGTTACGTTATTATTAAAATGTTTCCTTTCCTTTTTACTTCTCTGCTGCCAAACGCGGGTATTTTGCTATGTGTATATATATAAATATATATATAGAGAGGGAGAGAGATAGATAGATATGACAACAACACTCATATCAATGACAAAACAATTACATTAACAATCATGTTACGTTATTTTTAAAATATTTCCTTTTCTTTTTCATAACTTCTTTAACACACTACTTCTCCGCTGCGAAGCGCGGGTATTCTGCTAGTCTATACTAATAAAAGGCAAAGACCTCACTCACTCACTCATCACTAATTCTCCAACGTCCCGTGTAGGTAGAAGGCTGAAATTTGGCAGGCTCATTCCATACAGCTTACTTACAAAAGTTAAGCAGGTTTCATTTCGATATTCTACACGTAACGGTCATAACTGGAACCTACTTTCATCCATATATACGGCCATAGCCTGCAGCTCGGTAGCCGTGTGAGGCGGAGTTGCGTTCCGCATCATCACGCCTCCCACGTAATTGAGTGCCTGCCTATATAAAGGTAAATATTTGCAGGTGAAGGACTGTGCTTATGCAAACGAAGATGAGATGGTCTAGTGTTTGGCACAAACTCTGTGAAAGCGCGAGAGAAACTTTTGAGTGCCGGGTCTTAGCTAACATTAAACAAAGTCGTGGACATCGCAAGATCACACAAGAGAGTGGCTCACGTGAACTGACTGTGAACGCAGTACGTAGTGAACAAGGAAGAGCTCCAAAGAGCGCTGAACAAAAAACGCATTACACAAGTGAGAAGGCAGCAAAAGAATATGAAGCGAGTGATGCATACAAGCATCTTCATAAGTGCAGCTACTGCGGAAACAAAGCACGGTGTAAACCGTAAGTTTAAATTAAGTTTATAGACACGCTGCTGCTGGCATTTATCATGCCTACGACGAATACAAAGACACGAGGTATAAACGAGACTTTGGATCACTTTGTAACGGAGTTAAAATTGCTGTAGCGAGAAACTTTTAAGTGCCGGGTCTTAGCTAACATTAAATAAAGCCGTGGACATCGCAAGATCACACAAGACAGCGGCTCACGTGAACTGCCTGTGAACGCAGTACATAGAGAGCAAGGAAGGGCTCCAAAGTGCGCTGAACAAAAAACGCATTATGCAATTGAGAAGGCAGCAAAAAAATATGAATTAACACACTTCTCCGCTGTGAAGCGCGGGTATTTTGCTAGAATAAAATAAGTCTGTTCTGGTTCTTCTTATATATTTTGTGATGAGCCACCACCTTTGAAATTTCTGTGCATGTAACAATTGTCCATTCTCATTGTTTATAGGACATCTGCAGATTTCTTCGTCATCCTTCAGTACATTTTCTGTCAACCTTCCGGTACATTCTTTAATTTACTTGACCATCTCAGTATTTTTCCTAAATCAATTCTTATACTTCAGGGCACATTTTGTTGTTCGCTTGACCTTTAATCTCGTTTCTGACATTTATTAACCCTTTATGCTATTTGTTAAGATGAATGCTATGTTACCCTAAAATTATTCTTCCGCACATGCCTGGTTCGGGCTCCATGGCTCAGACTTGTTTTTCCAAGCACTTCCTACAGATGCTTGCTTGGATTGAGATCTGGAGAATTTGGAGGCCAAGTCAACACTTTGAACTCTGTTTCCTTAACAGATTTTGCAGAGTAGCAGGGTGCATAAATCGTCTCCTTCAGCTTACCTTCTTCCCAAAGTACACGCACCCTGCCCATCCACAGGATCTAAAACGACACAATTCTTCTGACCAGGCCACCTGCCCATTATAGTTGCTTCTGGCAGTGGACAGGGGGTCAGCAAGGCCTCTCTGGTCTGTGGCTACACCTGCAATTCACCGTTATATTCCGACACCTTTCTCTCATGTGCAGCATCACGTTTTTCAGCAATTTGTCTGTATATTTGACCAGACAGGCTAGCTTTTGTTCCCCCTGCACATCAATTAGCCCCGGCGCCCATGACCTCGTGAATAATTCACATGCCATCCTTCCTTGGACCACTCTTAGTTGGTACTGTTAAAATACTAGGAAACTCCACAAGACCTGCCATTTTGGAGATGCTCTGAGCCACCCTGACCCAGTTGTCCAGCCATCACAATTTGGCCCTTGTCAAAGTTGCTCAGACCCTTATGCTTGTCCATTTTTTCTCACCCGTTTCCAACACATCACCTTCAAGAACTGACTGTTCACTTGCTGTCTAACATATCCCACCTCAGTCGGGATAACATTGTAATGAGATAATAAATGTTACTCCCTTCACCGGTCACTGGTTTTAATGTTGGGGCTGATCGGTGTGTATTTGTAAGCAGTAAATTAAAAGCAAAGATGCAAAATAGGTGCGGTTTAAAATTCTGATAACAGTATGAATTTAAGAAACCATGACGGCACACTTTGAACACCACTACTGCTTGTTTATTATTATTTGACTCTTATTATAAAACAGTATGCAATTTATATCCAAACTACACAAGTATATATAAAGCACCCTTTATTTACAAAATAATCAACAATTTTATGAGTGAACGTGTTAGTGGCACATGCCAAATGTAACCAGGTGAGATTAGCCTGAAAAAAGTGTGGATTTATTTATTGATTTAGGACAAAATGGGAAGGGAGTGGTTGTGGGGTCCAGATTAAAGGAGCCGAACTGTTTTTCCAGTCACAGTCAAGAAGTCCTCATCACCCAGAGCTCTAAGTGCTTCATCAAACATATCCTTTGTAATTGCCTAAAAAAAATAAATAATAAAAAAAGTCAGTCAAATATGCAAGGACGAGTGATAATGAAAAGCCATTCAATGACATCATTTTATAATCAGATGAAGCACTGGGTCCGTCCTCCTGCTTTTCAAAAGGAATATAAACCTTGAACCTCAGGCCTTCACCAGTCTCAACTGGACCGTTATCCTCTTCACTATGGGTCATTTTTAATTATGCATATTTACTTTTCAATCAACTCTTTTGTTGGCGAAGGTGGACAAGTTTAAATACTTGGGATCAACAGTACAGAGTAATGGGGATTGTGGAAGAGAGGTGAAGAAGAGAGTGCAGGCAGGGTGGAATGGGTGGAGAAGAGTGACAGGAGTAATTAGTGAAAGACGGGTATCAGCAAGAGTGAAAGGGAAGGTCTACAGGACGGTAGTGAGACCAGCTATGTTATATGGATGGAGACGGTGGCACTGACCAGAAAGCAGGAGACAAAGCTGAAAGTGGCAGAATTAAAGATAAGATTTGCATTGGCTGTGACGAGGATGGATAGGATTAGAAATGAGAACATTAGAGGGTCAACGTCAGAGAGGCGAGATTGCGTTGGTTTGGACATGTAAAGAGGAGAGATGCTGGGTATATTGGGAAAAGGATGCTAAGGATAGAGCTGCCAGGGAAGAGGAAAAGAGGAAGGCCTAAAAGAAGGTTTATGGATGTGGTGAGAGAGGACATGCAGCTGCTGTTTATGACAGAGCAAGATGCAGAGGATAGGAGGTTATGGAAAAAGATGATCCGCTGTGGCAACCCCTGATGGTAGCAGCCGAAAGAAGAAGACAACGTTTCAATCAACTCTTTTAGCAAAGTCATAGTTTAAGCTATACAATGTCAAGTACAAGTGCTCCTTATTGAAACCAGTATATGTAAAATTGATGTAAAACTCTTGATTAGAGCATCTTATTCATTACTCAATACCAAGTAATGCCATGCCTTTGACGGAAGAGCAGATTATGCAGAGTCACCTGAAGTGTTTGAGAGGCACTTGGATAGAATATAAGTTTGGGATATGCAGCAGATGAAACTTATAAAAGTATTACATGTGGGAAAGAAGGAGTATTAGATTTGGGTACACAATGGGGGATCTCAAACTTGAAAGTACGAGGTGAGGCAGAAAAGTAATGAGACTGGCAACACTGCAAGCGATCTGGCAACGCTGCGCTGTTGTCCTTGATAGAGCATGTGTATCAGTACCCTCCCATAGCTCAGTGCGAGTTTCAACTCCTTCCGTTAACTACGTGATTTTTGTGACTGCTATTAGCGAAGTTGTGTATTTGGTTGTGCATCACGCAAAATGGAACAGCGGAATTTGGAGCAACGTTGTGCCATTAAATTTTGTGTTAAGCTTGGAGAATCGGCAAGTGTGACGTTTGAAAAGTTAAAACAGGCCTATGGGGAACATTCTTTATCCCGAGCTCAAGTTTTTCAGGGAGGCCTTCAACTTCGAAAACCAATGAAAACATCGAACGTGTGAACATTCTTGTGAGATCAGACCGTCGTTTAACATTAAGAATGTTGAGTGAACAATTAAATTTGAACAGATTTACCGTTCATCAAATTTTGACTGAACATTTGCACATGCGTAAGGTCTGTGCCAAAATGATGCCGAAAAACCTCACAATTGAGCAGAAGAACAATCGAAAAAAACGCATTCCTGTAGTTCCCCAGCCCCCTTATTCACCTGACCTCAGTCCGTGTGACTTTTTCCTAAACTGAAAAATGTCCTCAAAGGACGTCATTTCGGGACTTTAGAAAACATCCAAAAGAGTGTAACGGACATGCTGAAGACCATACCGGTTGAAGACTTCCAGCGCTGCTACCAACAGTGGGAACAACGTCTCCATCGGTGTGTAGCTGCCCAAGGGAACTACTTTGAAGGGGATAACATTGATGTTTGAAAAAAATAAAAACTTTGGTAAATAAAAAATCAGTCTCATTACTTTTCTGCCACACCTCGTACACCTTCTGAGAAGGACCTCGGAGTCACAGTGGACTTTCCACTAGCAGGATGTTAGGTTACATTAAACAATGTGTGGAGGACAAGTCTGGGGAGGTTAGGTTTAAGTTACACAACACACTAGTGAGACATAGCAGCACTAGAGAAAGTCCAGAGAAGAGCAACTAGGCCGATTCTGGGACTAAAATAGGAATTATGAAGAGACGCTGCAGGAGATGAACCTTTTTAATTAAAGCAAGCAGATATTAAGAAGGGACATTTTAAAAATTCTGAAAGAAATTAGTACAGTAGATTCCAGTTGTTACTTTAAAACAACAAATTCTAGAAGAACATGAGTGTGGTTGAAAACTTGTTAAGGAAAGATTCTGCACAAATGTTAGAAAGTTTCCCTTCATGCAAGGAATCATTGACACATGGAATAAATGACCAAGTAGAGTGGAAGGAAGTAGAACGTCAGGGACCTTCAAATCTCAAATTCATGTTTTTTTGGACAATCTAAGCATTTAAGTAGGATGACCAATCTTGTTGGGGAGTATAGCCTGTTCTTATCAAACTTGTTCTCCTGCTCTCACTTAAAGGTTTTTAAATGACACTTGTTGCTTGCAGAAATACTCACCACATCCGACTGTCCACGGAGATCATCAAACAACTGCTGGTATTTGAATGCAGGGGTCTTGCCTTTCGACTGGATGAGTTTCTTCAAAACTTGTGCCAGTTCTTCTTTACGTTTGCGTGCTGTGGCACTCATTCCTACATACGAAAGAAAAAAAACGACTTTAGAATTTGCCACATGATGTTATATCTGCATATCAATGTGTTGCATCGAGAAATTGCACTGTAATGAACAAACAGTACAATTTGAAATTGATTACACAAAAATAAATTACTCTTGATTTGAGGAATTTACACTTGGATCATGACGATGCTTTGCATTGTTTTATTCAGTTCTTACTTTTCATTGTAAGCTAAAACATCTATTCTTTGTTTTCTGAACAGAGTTTCCACAAAAAACATGTCAGGAAGCCGGACCTTACCACAGAAGCAATAGAAATGCAATGGAGCCTGTCAGTTACAGAGGACCGATCCTCCCAAATGAATGTCTACAATTAAACACTCTCAGGAAACTGGAGGGCTCAGAGAGAAGCTAATTGAACAGAGAAGCAAGTGTATATGGTCTTAACTTTTGTGTTTGCTATCCTGGGGACTGTGGTTTTACGAATCAATGCTCTCAGCATTTTTAGGAAAACAAAACTTACTTCTTAGTACTAACATCTATTTTACAGAGGTAGCTTGGGACAGTAGGAGGAAGGCAAGAAAATACCAAAATGAAAAAAATAGTGTGACATTTTCTGTCCAAGATGATAAACATGAGTATAATGCTGACACAATAAAGCAGAACACACACTCCTACAAGTATTGAAGAGTCTGACAGCCCTTTATAAAAAAAAAGGAGGGTGACATCAAGTGCAACAACCCAATATAAAAATACAAAAGTAATTTAAAACAATTTCTGTACCTGTGGTGAGGATAGAAATGTCAACAAAACCGGTTCTTGGATCAGTGGCAGACTGCTTTAGGGCTTCTCGGTGCAGCCGTTTCGCCTCCTCCACGTCTATACTTTCCACTTTGTCAGAGAAGCGCACCTTGGCATGCGACTCTGCCAAGCGAATTAGAGACTCCAGCTGCCGTGGGTAGGCAGACACCATGCCCCTTCCACTGCCTATCTTTCTCATGTCTACATAAGCCTGTAATACAAATACAGCAACACAGCATTAGGCAGGTCGGCCTTTTGGCATAGTGAGCTAATATGCTGAAGCAAACTAAAATTACTTTGCTCAGGTTTTCACTGACTAGGCCCCTGGTCTCTTTCAGCTTCTCTATTTTGTATGATTTTAACACACAGAAACATCAATGGAGTGAAGATTAATTTTTTATTTTTTAACTGTCAGATACTTTTACATCTCGTGCTCCATCAGCAGATGATTACCTTTACAAAGTTTCAATTCTGCAATGACTTGAATATCAAAAAAATACTGGCTGGGGCAGGGCTCGATTGAAACCTTCCATTTTGACGTACCATAACAATATAAGCAAAGCAGACTCAGCAGAACAGTGATGAGAAGATCACTTAGTTAATTGTAGTATTAATACTTGATCACAAAACCCAACATTACCTGGAAGGTGGGAAATAAATCGCGACTTGCTCATTTCAACCTCTTGGCTTGTACAGTATTCCAAATAAATTAACATGGATTTTTGGGCTTCTATTAATCTACAGTAAGCTTTTCTTATAAGACTTGAGCCAACAGGGGGGTCGGGGGAAATGCAGGATACAAAAGGGAATCCTTTGCCACATGCTTGAATGATTCTGGACTTTCAGATATTACAATACACATTTTGCTCCAATAATGCAGAGTTAAGGTCACTTGGGACCAGCCCAATTTTATTAGCAAAATAAAAATTACCTAGATCTTAACTTACTCTACTAGAAAGGATTTATACTGTTTAAGTGATATGCTACAAAGCTCATTACAAAATATACAATAACTTGGATGACTAACTTCACTTCTTTACATGTGTTTTGTTTTATATAGAAAGAAAATTCATCTGCTGGTTTGGTATATAAACTGAAAAGGAACCAAGTTAAAAATAAAAAAGAGACCAGACATTTGACTCACTCTGAGGATGGCAGTGGGTACTTTAACAAGCCTTGGTATGTCCATGTATATAATAAAGCATTGATAAAAGAACAAATGCAGTAGACATCAGAAGATGAGGCACTTATAAGTTTTCTAAAAGATCCATGAGTACCTCAATGAGAGCCTGGCTGGCTTCTTCACTTAGCCGAGGATGGATATAGGTTCGAGCATAAGCAATGTAATCCTTCAGCATTGCCATGTCCAAAAACTCCTCTTCCATCTGCTCCTCGCTTTGGTAATACAGTGAGACCAAGTGGTGAGCTAGACGTCTATCGTAAGTCTCATCTTGGGGATCCAGCATCAGAAAGATCAAATCAAACCTAATTGAAAATATTAGGTAACAGGATTTAGAAATCACACAGCTGGCGCCCACAAGTAAAAAGATGGGCTTCACCAGCACAAAGGACAACTGTCAATCCATGTACATTACAAGACAAAAGAATACATTAAGTACAATACCACCTGAGTTAATGAAGTAGACGTCTTCCAAAAATTTTAGTTTGTTACTAAAAATGTCATCATCACTGAGGGATTTAACACAATGCATATGGATGCAAATTCTAATGACCTCGGTGGCATCTGCGTGTTGGTTGTTTGGGCAGTTGTTGTGAGGCTCCTTCCTTTACTGCCTTACAACGCTGTTACCGCCCATGTCCCAATTTTACGTGGCTCTTTCCACATAGTTCGAGTCCCTGAATCACTGCTTAGACATTTCATGCTGTAGGCTGCTGCTTGCACCACACTTGAGCTCGGAGGCATCATCACCCGACTTTACTCTTCTCAACTCTAAGAGATGATCCAAGCCAGAATCCTTACAAAGACTGGCCAGTGGCCACGCACACAGGCTGTCCGAAGTGTTTCCAGGTAAGTGCTCTCTATCTGCGGCCCTTCATCCAAGCTCTGCACCAACTCCTGTCGTGACCAGGTGTCAACTCCAATAATTCTACTTTGCATTTCTTTTCTCTAGCGTCTACCTACTTTATTATCTACATTTTAGTTTATAAAAATACAGCTTTACATTTTTGTAACATACTGAGCAGAAGAGTTTTTTTAAATAAAGTAATACATTAGAACACTCTAGACGAGAACAGGCCATTCAGCCCAACAAAGCTCACCAGTCCTATCCACTTGTTTCCTCCAAGAAAACATCAAGTTGAGTTTTGAAAGACCCTAACATCTTACTGTCTACCACACTACTTGGTAGCTTATTCCAAGTATCTATCGTTCTTCGTGTAAAGAAAAACTTCCTAATGTTTGTGCAAAATTTACCCTGAACAAGTTACCAACTGTGTCCCCGTGTTCTTGATGAACTCATTTTAAAATACAAGTCTCAATCCACTGTACTAATACCCTTCATAATTTTAAACACTTCAATCAGGTCACCTCTTAATCTTCTTTTAATTAAACTGTAAAGGCTCAGCTCTTTTAATCTTTCCTCATAATTCAACCCCTGTAGCCCTGGAATCAGCCTAGTCGCTCTTCTCTGGACCTTTTCTAGCGCTGCTATGTCCTTTTTGTAGCCTGGCTACAACTGTGGCCTGGCATATAACTACAGGACATGTAAAATAACTAAGAGCTCACATATAACAACTTTGTCTTTTTTAGTACACATAACAGGCAATGATTAGTCTTGTATAAGGAAGAGGCACAAGGATAGCACGCCAGCAGACTGGAACATGACCTTCAGCACGCGGCAAAGCACGTTTATGGAGACTTTGTTCTTAGAGGATTCATTAACTGCCGTATTACTACACAGTATGGCACAAAGCATCTGACCCAAATAGAAACAGTTCAGGGGGTGAATACTGACCAGATATTTATAATACACAGCTGTCAGAACTACAAATGGAAAATTATATATATATATATATTTTTTGGTGTTTAAAATGTCAAACCACTGACAATGCACCCTTGAATAAGAGGCCTTGTAGTACTGCAGTTGTGCAAAAAATTTACAATTAAGAAGCTCTCCATTAAAAGAACACCTTTTAAATATACATAACTTAATTTTTTGCTTTGCATATTATATGTACACATTTACACACACGTGAATGACATATATATGTGCATGCATATATAGACAGAGAAACTGACTGCACACTGCATTCAGGTAAATAAGCAAAACAAAATGACACATTTCCCAGATTACATTTAATTGCTAATATGGTCAATATTTACCCAAGGAAAGTTTGACTGTACCAACGTCTGTTAGTGAGTTTTATCACTACTTAGACCACTTGATATTTTTTGCTAAAGACTCAAAAGATGTGCATATTTCTCTCTATTATAATAAAAAAATCTTGGGTCAAGACGTGATCATCTCGGAAAGACACTGACGTCCGGCGAGACTAGACATTACAACCTTAGGAAGCAAGACCCGTGAGACGGTGACATTTGCACGTCACGCCCTACTTACAATTTAAAACAAGTTCATGGACATCTAACCTCGCAGTTGTTGCAAAGCTTTTGGCAGACACACCATGTGCTCCCAGCTCCTAAAAATTGTATATGTTCTAGATGGCATGTCAAAGACTAAGCAAAGAAGAGAGAGCAGCTCATCGAAAAGAGACACAAAAGTGTGGGAGAGAAAAGAATGCACAAAAGAACAATAATAATCTATGTGCAAATTCATAAAATAAGCAATCAGCCCAGACCAAGTGGAATTGAAAAATTCGTAGGTCCAATTGGGGTCAGAAATAAGACTTCATAAAGATGTTTAGTAACTTTGGCACGATACACATGCAGAGCAAGTTAAAGAATATGAAAATAGGAAAATTCAAAAATAACAAAAAAAAGATAGTAAAGATCGCATTAGTACAAACGGAAATTATTACTCGGTGAAATAACGGAACAGCAAAAAGAGATCGCATATATGGACATAGGTGAATATATGGACATAGGTGACATGTCAAAAGTATGTAGGTATTGTAAGGCTTTAAAGTTTAAGTCGGAGACTTGTAGATCGTCTAATTCGTGTTGTCACCAGGGAAAAGTAGTGTTTATACACTGTGGTCCCCGGCCGGGGCGCCTAGGAGGACCAGAGGAGGGCGTGTGCCTCCTCCAGACCGAGCGGGGGCATCCGTCCTGGTTATGCAGGAGGCCTCGGGTAGGGGGCTTAGAAGCCCAGCCCTGTAGGGACCCGTGGCCACCGCCAGGCGGAAGTGCCGGGGGGAAGATGACAGGGGCTACACAGACGGCTTCCGGGTGCGCAGCCGGCACTTCTGCCACACAGGGGTGTGGCTAACATTAATGGCCGGGGAGCAGCTGGAGCCCATCCGGGTTCCCATAAGAGGGGCCGCCTCCCTCCAGTCAGGAGTGGAAGTCGGGTGGAAGTGGACGGAGCTGGAGAGAAGACGGGAGGCGGTCGAGAGAAAGGCACAGTGACTGAGAGTGTGGCCTGGACTTTGGGGAGTTGGTGCAAGAGGCACTGGGGGTTTGTGAGCACGAACTGTATATATTTGTGTAAATAAACAGTGTGTGGTGAAACCATGATGTCCGTCTGCCTGTGTCCGGGGCCAAGTTCACAACACAATGAAGAGGCGTATCCGCGAGATTTAAAAGATTTTTTGTTTGGTGAAAGTGAAATCCACAAACACAACAGGCAAAATATCCGAGCCTACAATAATCTTTTCACATCATACTATGCTCAAAATGTAGATTTAAACAATAATGGATCATACGCTATGACTATCGGCGGTCCCGCAACAATTAAGGCTATGACAAGTTTAATTTCGAAGAAACCACAATTCAGTCAATGATCACGGAGAAGCGATGCAGCATAGAATCGAAAGAGTATGTAACAGTTCCCATGAAAATAATCTCTTTAAATTGTATATCTGGTTAACCAAACCCAGGGGTGGGCGAGCAGAGCCCCCTAGTGTTTTAGAAGAAAATGCTTTAAAATGCTCATTCATATGTGCATATATTATACAAGAAACACAGTTAAAACACATAGCAATTGACTGCTGACAAAAAGTTTATCATGTGTGTCTCGGACCTGCAAACATAGCTAAAAAATACAAATAATGGCAGATGTAGACAGATTTCTCAATGGTGAATGTTGCTTACCGAGATAAGAGTGTATGTGGCAGCTGAATGTTCTCAATAGTTGTCTTTTTTGGATTCCACTGAGACTCCACAGGGTTGGCTGCAGCAAGGATTGAGGTGCGGGCATTCAACTGGCAGATAATTCCAGCCTACAGGGAGAAAGGACAAACGATGGCAAGTTAAATAAACCAATTAGTATGCTAGAATACTCAAAAAAAAAAAAAAAAAAAAAAAACCAAAGCTAGTGAGTCATTTTGTCAGAGTAACTAACATCACTTATTTGTATCAATTTTGAACTTTTATTAAATTTAGTATTGTGGAACCCAGCCACAGGGGATGCACAAACCAGTGTGTTTCTTTGTGCTGGTCCCAAACCCGGATAAATGGGGAGTGTTAAGTCAAGAAGGGCATCCGGTGTAAAATTTTGCCAAATCAATATGCGGACAACAATTTTTTAGATGATCCGCTGTGGCAACCCCTAACGGGAGCAGCCGAAAGAAGAAGAGGATTAAATGTAGTATTGTAGGAAGCCACAGCCTGTACTAGTACAATACTGACTTAAGTGCAAACCGAAAATAACAAAGCTAGAAGATTACCAGAATACATCAAACGTATTAAACAAGGCAACAGTTAGGTTTGCTTTGACTGCTACTTTAACGTGCTGGATGATTTATCAACATGTACCTTCATAAAAATGGAACCCAACCTGTAAAAGACGACATCTGAATATTCATAGGCAGAAGTTTATGGATTCCTGTAATATGCAACACACTGCAAACTGAGGAAGCTGCTTCCAGATGTTTTACTGTATTACTTTATGCCAGCACTTGCAACTGCAGTTTCTTGGCCAGTTTCCTGACATTCAACACAGGGTGGTGAACATTACAACTTTGGTGCACTGTTCCCGATTGCTTCAAAATGGCAGTTGTTGGTTATATTATATCTCTAGCCACATGTTCTTAAAAAAAACTTGCTTCCACAAATTAAGAGGGAATGTAATTTTGTGATTTAAGCCTCCTCTTCCAGTGGTATCGAGCTTTAATGAAGTGGGCCATATGTATACACAAACACCCCACACCAGTGCACCAAGCCTATAAATGAAATGTTGTATACAAATGCCTTGTAACTATAGCAGTTCTGCCAAAGTGTATACAGTACATACCTGTACAAATCACTAATCTTCAGTGTTTAAATTTACTAATCTTTAAATTCTGGCTTTGACATTAAAACTTTTTGTCTTGATCAAAGAAAATATTATAATTACATATTATAAAAAAATGCATGTGAGGTTAACACCCTTTTAATAACCCAAACAAACCAGGACAGAACTGGCGAAGTATCGATGTTTTTTTCTATTGAAGTACAAGAACTCTCAAAGCTCTCCTCTCCTGTATTACCTTGGCAATAGAAAGGGTCTGCTGCTCCATCACTTCATGCAGCACTGATCTGGTGTTATCACTCATCTTGTCAAACTCATCAATGCAGCAAATGCCATTGTCACTCAACACAAGAGCTCCAGTCTGTAGCACCAGTTGCCGAGTCTCGGGGTCCTTCATGACATAGGCTGTGAGACCCACAGCACTTGATCCTTTTCCAGATGTGTACTGGCCCCTGGGTACAAGATTGTAAACATACTGCAGAAGCTGAGATTTGCTGGTACCGGGATCTCCACACAAGAGAATGTTGATCTCTGAACGGAAGTTCCCTCGACCAGTGTGACTAAAGTCCTTTCGAGTGCCTCCAAATAGCTGAAGCAAAATACCCTGTAAGAACGAGCAGACCAATACTTTATTAGGAATGAACATGGATGTTTCTAGTTAAAAAGAGTGTGCACAATCTAAACCACTGGCTAGGCTAGGCTAGGCCAGGCCCCCCCCCAAAAAAAACCTCTTAAATTCATACAGAACAGAGTAGCAAAACAGTCAATATCCATAAAAGGGTGATTTTTATTAAACTAAGTTAACTGGAAAAATCTTAAACTTGCATAACAATCATATCACTGCTAATGTAACATAAATGACTACATATTCTGGTAAGTCGTCAGTTTTATAAAGAATAATAACAGAGGAACAGAACATGAGAAGGTGGTACTGGTGAAAGCAAGATTAAAAAAGGATAATGCAAGAATGGGCGTACACGTAGGACTGTGTAGCCAGAAGTACACGGCCATCACAACACTCAGTGTCACACCTCGTGCTCTATCCTGTCCATTCTGTGCTGTAAAGGAATGTCAGCATACAGAATGGCTGGGAGTGCATTATTTTTTTTTTAGTATTCTACAGTAAAGTATGCCACGATTCATTGTCTAACTTATTTTATGTATTTTACATAGCTAATATACATTTTTTTTTTAAAAAGTCAGTGTTAATGATCCTTTCAAGAGACTGGTAAATAAAAAGCTACACTATTTTTCATACTCCATCACAGCTCCCTCTTAAAATTACATCAGACATGTTATTTATTTTTTTTAATTAAAAGTGTATGCTCTCTGTAGCATATTTACCTTCTTAATATCCTCATGCTCATAAATGCTAGGTGCCAGGGCAGAGGAAAGGCGCTCATAGACATCTGGTTTATTGGCCAACTCTTTTAACATCTGTACACGCTCCTCTGTGAACAACTTCTGTTCCAACTCCTGGTCTGCTACATGCAGACGCTTCTCATCTGTCTTCCGGAAGTGGATTACATCAATGTGAGTCCGGTAAACTGATTTTACGTTGCTCTGCCTAGGGTTAATTCTCATGGGAACAGCTCGGTAAATGCCTATGGATACAGGAAATCAGAACAATTATATGTTTAAATATAAAAGTACCAAAACATTTTTCACTTTTTACTTGCTTATATCAACCTACCTGTAACATTAACTCTATCACCAGGTTGGACTTTGTCAACCAAGTCATTGTGAGCATACAAGACTGTGGTGTGAGGGGTCTGTCCAGCCGGCATGTCGTCAGGCGATTCCTGTAGCTTAACCTGGGTGAAAACACAAAAGTTAGAGAATTTCTGTGATAATCATTTAATACAAAAATATATAAACTCTAAAATATTACAGAGTTCATTAGTGCAGAACAAATCTTTTTACTAAGGACTGATGTGTGCTACACCACATTATAAAAACCAGACAAGAACAAAACGTCACTTTTAACAAGAAGGGTATTTTAAATATTGGCTTGTTTTTGCCTTTCTGGCACCTGCACATTGAGGAAATTCTCATCTTTCAGTCTACCCAAACACTAAAAACTAAGTCGAACGCTTCTTAGTAAAGATGCTCCAATCAATCTCAATTACCACAGAGAACGAGAGAGAAGATTAGAATATTAAAGAAAGGGGAGAAATAAACTGAGAAAAGGAATCAGAAGTTATGCCATACAATTACAGCAACTGCAAGAAAAGCTATTATAATGAATTCAGAATTTATTTTGTCCTTTAAAGCGAACACTGCTTGTCTGAATTTCGATGGCGAGCGAGGTTCTGTTAAGTACAGCAGCTCACATTTTCAATTAGAAAAAGGAACTTGAAATTGCTAATTAGCAAACAATGGGTTTGTTAGACAAATTTTACTCTTAAGCTATTTTACTTGTAAACTTGTTAAGCATGTTAGTCTTGTATCTTCTTTATAAACTTATCTTAGGAACATTTGATAGATGTGAGGCTTCTGTATAGATTTTACTGTGTTTACTATTTGTGTGTATCATAAGCATACGTTTAGGTACGAAAGAAATACTGCACTATTAAAATGGTAATCCATATTTATAATTGCACCTCAAGATTTAGAAATGTTGAACTGGTACACTGCAGAAACACACTATATTTAAGCCATGTTTAATGGCTAATATCAATTAGTTGAATAAATGTGCGAGTATATATTTTTTTGTTTGACAAATGTTGAGAACTACTTTTTTTTAAATACAGTAAAGCTTTGTTTCAATTAAGTACACTACAGAGAAAGTTAAACAATATGACAGTTTGTATTTATGGGAAACATTTTATTTTCTTTAATACCATAAATATTATGGAGAAATATTTTCTTTACTTATTTTACTAGTTAAAATATTGTATTTTATGGGATTTTACTTTAGTATTTCATGGTCACTGCATTAGAAGCCTAAGGGATTTCATTTTTAATATAAAAATCTAACAGATAACACCTGTAGTCTACAGCTTAATTAGAAAAATACCAAAGTTAACTTTATTAAAGGACATAAGGCTTGTCCATGTCTGGTTATGTGGAGCTTAGTTTAAACATTTTTAAAGAGGGGGGAAAAAAAAAAAAATTTCCGGTATCAGAACTGGACAATTCCAGTAACAGGATGTTGGCGATCGGTATCGACTCTCTCCCAATTCTAACTAAGTGAATCGAACAGAATGGCTCAAAACACAGGCAGTACAATGCAATGATCAGAGAACACATGAAAATGCTGAGAGATTTCTAGCTTTTCATACACTAGTCTATTTGTAATACTGACTAATGTAACACCACATTGGCCTAAAAAGAAAAAAAGTTAGGGGAACATGCGGTGCACCTAAGATAATTCTCTGCACTTCAAAGTCTGTGGAGAATCCATAACAGTCATTACATGACAGAAATAACTCAAATGAATGCTTAAGTTTGAAAGGGACCTGACACATACATTTTATGCATTAACAGCTAATGCTTCTATATACATAACTGAACTAACAACTGAATCTCTTCAGATCTGCACATCTAATCCCCTTAGGAACACACACCCCAAAAAAAAAAACAACAACAAAAAAAAAAACATCCCAACGTCAACTCACCATCTGCTTATCAGAGAAGACTGAGCGATTGTGGACAAGAGCCATACTGTGTGTGGTATTGCAGTTCTTGCAAACGGCAGGCTCAGCAATGCGACCTCGATCGATTTCCACCCGGGTGGTGAAAGAGCAGACCTGGCATTTGAAGAAAGCCTCCTGCATTTCAGGAATGAGCTGTGAGGTCCTGATAACCATGCCGCTAATTGTGATCAACTGGTCAATATCTGTGGGTCATAAACCATGTAATTACCTAACTAGGAACAAAAACCACATCTATGAACTAGTGCCTTTCATATACAGTATGAAGTATTTAAGTTAAAATAAACTTTCCAGCCTTTTGAAGTCAATGTCAATTATAAATAACTCTAAATAACTCACCAAGGACAGGTTATCAATTTACAGTATATATAGCTCTAGTAATACAAAATAAAACATAAAAAGGCTTGTAATGTGAAGATGTCACTATTATGAAAAGCATGGCACTTTAATGAACCTTTCCAACAAAGTCTGAGGCCAGGCTCAGTAAAACTGAGGCCTTGACAATCTATGATAACAGCAGGATAAACAAACTGAATAAAAAAGAGAAACAAATACGTTCCTCCTACTTGTGTGGTTACTCACGATGCAAAATAAAGCTGTCCCTGATGCAATATATTCGATGATTACATTATCAATACTTGATCAGAATTTGCTAATCCGTGGATAGCACAAATAAATCTATGAAATGGTACTCAATTCAGCTGTAACAGTAGCACATCATATTCATGTCTTGACCAACAACATTTATCACCCAGCGTTGTACATTCTTTGTCAACCTGATCATATTCCTCTAGCCATTAATGAATCAACAGAAAGTAAAGACATGGCACAATTTTTTGTATTTGGATAGACCAGAATCCAAAGTGGAACAGTAGGCATTTATGGGTATGGGAATTAGGGTGCCTGACCACCTGTTCCTTTTGCTCAAACCCTGCTTTTGAGAAACACCTTCTAGGTGGTGAATATGTCACTGACTACAAAAAATTGTTCAATGATGGCTTGGAACCAGAGAAAACTTCCACAAAGGCTACATCTAGTCTATTGGCAGCTAAATGATCATCCCAGCTTTATATAAAGCATGGTAAAGTTTGTCTGAAGATTATTCACATCTTCTAGTTACAAAAGTGCTTCACAAATAGTAGGACAAACTCACATTTGGATACATAAATTACCTTCAGGGTTGAGGCTTCTCATATTTTTGGTTTTTAGAGCATTGTAAGGGCGGACCTGAATTTGATGCTCCAAAACGGAATCTGGATAACGTTCAAAGAAGATTTCATTCACAGCCATGTCAAACGTTGGAATAACTTCCTGAAAAGAAAAGAAAGTAGAAGGAATGTCTATGAATTCTCAATAAAGCATCAGTACTACCCACTTGATTCCCAAATTGAACATTTGTAGACATTCAGCATGGATTCACGCTTATTTTCATAAAAATTGTGACATACATACATACATACATACATACGATATAAATCAAGCATTCACCTGAGGATAACACATCAGTTGCCTGTAGAGGTCTGCGTCAAATGACTCAAGATGGCAACAATTGACATTCAGAACAGGTTCACCGACCACATTAATCTAGAAAACACAAAGGAAACATGACGACAAGGAAAGCCACCTCATTTTATAAATAAATCATTCACAAAACACTCAAGAAACATACCTCTTCAAGACGCTGCATATACAAGGGCTCATTAAGATCTAAGCCTGCATTCTCCTCCTCCCGGGCAGTAGGGTCAACAAATCGTTGTAGAAATCTCTGAGCAAAGCAAACACTAAAATAATTAGTGGAAACAAAAATAAAGGAATGTACACACAAACAATGACCTTCTATGGGTTTTGATATTTTAAAACTTCATTTTTAATAGCAAACGATTTAACATGTTATGATGGCTAGTAGATGATGTGGTAGCTGACATCCACTAGCTAAAGCTTAACAAACAACTTCCACAGATGACTGGAGGCTCCTGGCTGGACTGCTTACCTGAAACTTCTCCTTACATGTTGCTACATTGACATCAGTGCCCCATATCACAAGTTTCTGCCCCACTGGCTGCTCACTGGACACTGCATCCTCTCCTGTGGGCTACAATAACATAACAGAATGAAATCCATAGTCAAACCAACAAAAATCATCCTTTAATGAAGGACAGGGTTCACTGTGTGTAAAATCTCACCTGATCAGAGTGCAAATCAACCTGACGAGCCTTCCTCACTGAACCCAGATCAGGGCGCTGTCGAGCTGGAGTTCCACGTACTCCACTGCGTGGTGTCCCCTCTACTCTGGAGCTAGGTGTTCCATAGGTAAGTGGGGAACTCAAATCAAGTTCACTAAGTGGAGCTGTTGGCAATGAATGAAAAAAAAAATTACACAAGTCAAAAGCAAAATTAATCAGATGACTCAGAATACAGAGACAGATGCTTTTAAAGTGACTAACTTTAACTCAAACAAGAATGGAAAATTAATAATTATAAATGCAGTGGAACATGTTGATTAGGAACTGGAAAAGGTGTGTTTCATTGAAAATACCCACATGGAGACCAGGGCCTATATGGGCTACGCCAAGAGCTATGATGAAATCAGCCTTGGGTAGGAAATCACCTGGATTCACTGATAATTTGAACATTTAACTAATTAACCTCATACAGACAATTTGGAAGGAAACAAGAGTACAAAAAACATGGAGGATAATATACAAATAACTAACAATTTAATAGGAACATAATGAATCTGCATCGGATTCACAGAACTAAGCTCACAATGGATTTTATGCTATACAGTATTATGTTTAAAATGTTCCATTTCTGTGTGCACTTTTCCCTCACATTATTAAATAACTAAAAACTAAACTGTTTACAGTTAAATGATCTTTCTGGTTCTTCAGTAATGAAGTCTCCACATTTTTCAGGCATGAAACAACTACATGATTTGCATATTCAAAAATGAATCAGGTATTCAGTTTATTGGATGGGGAGGAAAAGGCTTCCACAATCAATCAATCAATCAATAAACCTTAGTACTTTGGAATATTGTCTTTGATCAAGGATAAGATGATCATATTAGAGACAGAAAATTTTATCTGGCTTGAAATGTATGGAGTTTGCCAATATCCAAGGCTGCTAAAGCATTTGTCAAAAGTAAATAAATTATGTCCAAGGTGGAAGTCACAATTTGTACATAAGCTAATTCTGCAGTATCTACACCTCTACATGGGTTTTAACTTGCACTAAACACAACTCTTTGCATTCTTCCAATAACAACTGCAGACGAAGATGTAGTAACGCATACCAGAATAGCGGGACCTGGCAGGGCTGGAGAACAAAGATGTGTCCTGCACATTAGGACTGCGTGCATCTGCAGCGGGGGAAGTTGGCATGGGCTGAAGCTCCCCGGTGGAAGTGTCATCATTGCGGCGCCTCTGAGATGGAGGAGATCGGACATCTTCACTGCGAGCTGAAACAGAGAATTACACAAGTAAACATTTAAGATTCCGCAACAGCACCTAACAGTCCTGGGAGTATCCAAGTCTTAAACACTTAAAACTCAGTGGGAGAAAATGAAAAAAGTTCCTCCACCCAGAAATTTGCAAGACAACTTGAGAGCGCATTCTTTTTTGGAATGGATCTTCTTCTAAAGCTGATGTGCAGGTCAGTTACATTTACCAACTGACTTCCACGCCAGTCTCAGCTTAGATATTTAATACTGAATGTGATCATGCTTTTGAAGGGCACCCAAAAAGAGCAAAACAGAAATAGCTGGATAAATGGTCAAAGCATATATAAAGTAGTCAAGATGTATAATGTAATTCACATTCGGGCTAGAAACTGATCAATATGGGGGTCAGGAACTTCAGTGATGAAGGTAGCTAAACTTTTGCATTATGAAAAGTATCGAAAGCAACTTCAGATCTCAAAACACTATGTTGCAAGGGGATAGGCAAATGCCTTTTAAACCAGGGCCATTTGTATAAAATAGGTAAACAAATATAATGTATCCTACTTGTGTGCAATGACTTGGGAAAAGCTATCTGCAAAATTATTAAAGGTGACTATCCAAGCAGCTCCTACTTAAATCAAATTATAAAGTACAAAAGTATACATTCAGCAGCAGGATCAATGCCAACAACCTCCCAACTTTTTTTTCTCTAATCACCCTTAGGTGGGTTTATAGCCATCTGATAATCACTGGTCTTTCATAAAACTATAGTAAGTAGACAGACATGGAGGACTCCAAATCAGGTTGGCACCTTTCAGTCATGATATACAGTGGTATACGTCCACTTTGGAATAAGTCCAACTTGGTATACATCCTGTTTGGACGCGAAAAATTTTGCTTGGTATACAACTCGTGTGCTGGAACACCGCACGCTACTCTTGTTTACCTCTCTCAAGACAAAGCCACAACTGCCCACGAGCGTCAGTACACCAGTTGCTAACATTCAGTGAACAACCCGCGCTATAACTGTTCATTTTCATGCGATTGTGTTTATTCGCGTAAATTTGAATTGATTGTTGAAAAGTATGAAAGTGGTATGCGTATCCGGGACATGGCTGCTGCATACCGTAGGCTGAGAACAGTATCTACGATTGTCAAAAACAAAGACGTTATTAAAAAGTAAAGTGAGGTTGAATTTTCATTTATTTTTCTAATTGCTTTTGTATTTATGTATTTTAGTGTTAAGCAGTGTTTAAATTATTTTATACAACCCCATCAGTGTATAATATTCCAATAACAATAGGATTTTTTTTCATGGGAACGGATGAATCATTTTCCCTTTATTTTTTTATGGGAAAAACTGTTTGGTATACGTCCTGTTTGGTATAAGTCAAAGTATCTGGAACGGATTAAGGATGTATACCGAGGTACCACTGTACCTAGGAACAAGTCACTTAACTCAAAGCAGGCATATGAGGGGCTGGTGCCTATTCTGAAAAAATACTAAGGTGGATGCCAAAAAACTTCACAGACTACATTTAAAATGAGCCAAACACCTGAAAAATACAGGTTAATTTAGGCAGCCTGTGAAAGGAAGGATGGATTTTGAATTAATTATCAGCAATGTGGACATAAAGGAAGCACACTCTGGAAAAGAAAGACTGAAAAACTAATGTAGAATAAAATGTTAGGCTGTTTTGTTAATTCTGTAGAATATTAATCAAGAGATGCTATGATCAGTCTCGGTCTTGAAAACGGTGTGCAGTTTGGCCAATCTGGTATAAAAGAACAGCGCCAGGAGCTATGCAGAAAAGTGTAACCAATTACGTTCCTGGGGCCTCATGCATAACGCCGTGCGTAGAATTCGCACTATAACATGACGTAAGCACAAAAGCCGAAATGTGCTTGCGCACAGAAAAATCCAGATGCAGGAATCTGTGCATACTCCAACTTCCGTGTTCTTCTGCTCCATAAATCCCGGTCAGCGTGAAAAGTAATGCTCGTGCATGTGTGTGCTGTGCCACCCAAACTCCTCCCAGAATTATGCCTTTATGAATATGCAAATCAATATAAATAGCCCTTAAGCTCAGCGTTCTGTGAAAAGACAATGGGAAAATAAAAGAATTTCAGCGAATACCAAGTGGAGACAAAGGAAAAACATACTATTTGTTGATTTATACAGTGGAATAAACAACAAAAGGAAGTTAATCGAGTGACATATCGTGTCAGAGAAACTCGAAAGCTCAAGTTCACAAAGTCACACAGTGCCAAAATAAAAAAGAAGTCACATATCAAAGTCGCCATGAAAAGGCGAGTTGTAGCCCACCGTCTGAGCTTATTAGGGTACAGACAAAAACACAGTGGGAAAAAAAACACGAAATACCAACTTTAATCTCGAAATTTCCACTTTAATCATGTAGTTTATTTTGTCATTAAAGGAGATCATAAACTTCATCTTAAATCCATTTAGTTTACTAGTTTCTCAGATCCCATCGTAACTAAAGTAGCAAATGCTTTGTTTTGCATTTGATCTTCAATGTGCTCTCTTTGTGTGAATCACTACATGCTTCCATTCTTTCTCCGACAGGACACAGAATCCATTACATTCGTGATATTACAGCTCTCTGAATAATTCAAATACTGAGATGTATTTTCATGATGATTGGAATGAAAGCATGTTATTAAACATGGCAACACGATGGCGCAGTGATTGTTCATGTCTCACACAAGATGCTGTTGCACCATGCGCGACCTTCGATGAAATAATTTGTTGTAGCAGTACTGTCTCTTTCAAACGTACTAACCTCCAATTCCTGTTGTTACTTTTCTTTCCCCAAATACCCAATCACCACACAATCAGCTCTGTAACAGATGTTAAACCATCTATAAGCTTACGACGACGATTCTTCAAAACTTAAGGAACATTGAAATATCTTCTTCATAGTACATGTTTAATTATTCTATCCGTCTATCCTTCCAGTGTCGCGCCAGCCTCAGCAAAAATACAGTGCGCAAGGCAGGAACAATATGTGAACTTGCTAGCACTATGGCACTGTGTCCTCACATGTTTAATTATTAACAATACAGATTATTTAAATGAAGTTAGTTTTATCTGTATAATATAATCAACATATTTTGCTGAATTTCATCTTAAAAATATCGTCATCATATGTAAATACGCGCTTTACAAATGGGCGCAGGTTGTGTAATATTATAACTGTAGTCCAAGTTTACAGTGGGGTAATTGTACTTTTAAGTACAAACAGTTCTACAAGGAGCAATTGATTGAGTGCGTTTATAGTTCTTGGGATGAAACGGTTTCTGAACCGCAAGTTCTGTACAGGAAAGGTTTTGAAACATTTTGCCATGGCTTTGGCAGCGTGTGCTTGATGCTGTATACCGATAATTCTCTTTCCGATCAGCTGCTGCTGTGATTCCCCACTCAGTTACAGCGATATAAATACTCTTGAGTGGTGCAGTGAGAGTAATATGGAAAAAGATGATCTGCTGTGGCAACCCTTAAAGGGAGGAGCTGAAAGAAGAAAAAAAAGATGGTGCAGTGAGAGTAACAACGCTAAAGCAGTTATGGTATTTGGAATACTATGGCTATTCCCATAGGCCATTATATTGTTACAAGTAATCTACAATCAGATGCATTACACTAATAAACAATATGCCGTTAGTTTCAGTGTATTTATAAAGCCGCATCAGAAATGTGGTTCTAAGAAATAAAGGGTAACCACACAGGAACAGTAGCACTGCTTTAACGCTGGGTGCCGCCAGTCTGCAAAACCAAGCGGAGAACTTGCGTACGACAGGTTATAAGGTACCGTGGAAAAGTGCATGGCTTTACACCAAGTGTAGGCTTTATACACCACTATTTGAACGTGGAAAGATTCTTACGCAACATTTCTGTGCGTACGCAGCATATATGCATGAGGCCCCGGTTCTGAAAGATGTGCCCTATTCTAGCAAGCCAAGAGACATCAGTCTTTTTAATGTTGGAAAGAGATGGATAAATGGGACCTAACTGAGGTCTTCAAATTCTAAAAAGCAACACTACAGCTGATTCGTCAGAATTCTGGGTTACACAGTGAATCACATACCTGAACAGCAGTGTGTATCAAGTGAAAATGCATTTAAGATGGGAGCCCCAACAAATTCTTTCTACAGAAAGGGGCGTATTAACCTGGAACAAACTTTCAATTTTGGATATAGCTCTATCATTGTTACTCTTAACAGAAGGACAAAAGATAAAGACCTACTTGTAATTAAAATGGTTTGACATTTTTTCACACTTCAGTCTCTCAAACTAAGGCTATGTCTGTAGATTTTAAATACTCTTATTCTCCTTACATGGTCTTAACACTTATAATTAAGGGAAAACTATATGGATGAAGTGTTACATCTCTCTTTTATATAAAAAAAAAAATCCTGGGACAATATGTGACTTTTTCAGAGAGACACTTTCACGTCATGCAAGATGAGACTTTGCGCCAAGAGACTTAACCACGCCCGGGGACGGAAATAAAAGACAAAGAGTAGATGACAAAGTAGAACGTCAAAGAATTAAAAAATGTTGGCGTGAAACACATGCAGAACAGGTTAGAGATAATGAAAGTACTAAAATTTGAAAGTCTCAAAAAATTGATAGTAAAGATTGCATGAGAGCAAACAAATGGAAACTACTGGGTAAAATAACAGAACAGCGGAAAGAGATCGAATATATCGTTCAGATTTAAACTTTAAGTCGGAGACTTGTAGATCATCTAATTCGTATTGCCATCAGGGAAAAAGTAGTGTTTCTTCCCAATGAAGAGGCATACCCACGAGAATTAAAAGGTTTGGTGAAAATGAAATCCACATACGTGAGCGGCACAGACGCAAAGTGGCTGGCGTGTTGTCCGGGCCGGGGGGTTGACGAGCAAAGCCCCCTAATATATTAAAAGAAAAATCAATAATAAAAGGGAGATTTTAACCTGGCCACAGTACAAATCAGTAAGGAGGAGAAGGATCAGTTATGAGAAAAATGTATTGTTTTAAAGAAGTATGTCTTCACTCATGCTTTTATATGTTAATTTGGACATCTTAGTACTGTATTATCAGCAGTCATCTCTCTAACTGCACTATTTTACATGCTGCTGATTGAACGGCACTCAGTCAGATGATAGCTATTCTCAGTTTCTACACTTTAAATTGCTGTCATAAAGCGGCAGTCTTCATATATATTTTTTGAACAGTACCCAAACACAAGGACTGATGTCTTTAAAATTATTGTCGAACAAAGCTGACCAAGTTTCAATCCATTATGAAGTGGTTATGCAACAGTAATTCTGTTGCTAAATGCTGAACACATTTTGCTAAGACACTAATTCCTGCATCTGAAATATAATCAACAGTTCAGGTGCCAAATGCTTGCTAGGCAGTGTGAAACTTGATTTAGCAATCCAAACAGAGTCTCATTCGTCAGCATCAATGCTGCTTCTTTAACAACAAAGCTTTGCTTTTCTACTTACGAGAAGTTGGATTGCTGGCTCTTCCTCTCTTGCCTCTACGACTTGGGGTGGATGCTGGTGAAGACATCGTTTAATATATTCTGTTGAAGGGGGGAAGAAAATTATTCTCAAATATACAATGCCATCAAAAAGCCAAAAAATAGCTACAGTCAAAAAACAAAACAAAAAAAAAAACGCCTTGGACCAACACATTAGCAGCTGATGAGATCCAACTTTCTCATTCTGAGCTTTCTATGCTAGAGGAGAAACCTCAGGAACTGTATGATTTTGTAGTTGAGGCTTTGATATCAGGGAGATTACTCCAATCAATTTCATTATAAAAAGAAAACAAAAAAATGTTCACCATTTCGTGTTACAAGAACTGTTAAATTCTGATACTGATGCATATTTTTCTTTGTTGTAATCCAAGTTTCTGCAAAACCAGCCACGTAGCAGCCTAATTTTCTATATTACAGTGGAATTTTTATAAATAATTTTGTAAACCACAGATATTATTCTGTTAATCTTTTTTTTTTTAAGTAAAAAAAAAAAAAAAAAATTATGCTCAATTTTCAGCAAACATGCAAAAAATGCTAAAATAAATGAAATCATCTTAATATACATATTTTAATAAAATATGTACACAAGTTATCCCTAACACATATGACATAAAATAGAACTCTTGGAATAATTATAAGCCACAATTCTTTTTTGGGGGATTTTATTGATTTTAATAACAAATAACATTCCATACAAATAAGTCAAGTTTTACAATACTTGGTGGAACCAAGTACAAGCCACAATTCTAATAACATATTCATAATGATCTTTATCAAGAGGATGCAAGGCTAACTTGGCATTTAGGATGTCAAGGCGATTATTTACTAAGCTGTGAGGGAAGAGGCCTGATGGTCTGGTCTTTCAGTTAATCCAGACTGGATTGTACGCCACGGGAAAAATTCGAACCATCAAGGATCAAAATACATGTAACTTCTTTCGGCTGCTCCCGTTAGGGGTTGCCACAAATTAGTAAAAAGACTGATTCACGAGAGCTCTTCTGCAAATTGTATGATATATTTGCCAGTGTCCGCTCACCTGGCTAAGTTTAAATTAATGACGTCATTGCAAAAAAGAACAGCAGGGATACGCGACAGCTAGTCATTGTCACTAGCATTGTCCATGTGTATGCTTTACATCAGTTCTTTACCTGCTATATTGATTTTACTTATGCTTTTTATTTATGTATTTATTTTACAGCTTGGCAAAATATTTTCATAGTGCCAATGGAACAAAAACTGAATGCAAGTGTTTATGTTGATTAGGAGGTAATTTAAAAAAAAAATTCTCTTAAACTTGTGGTGGCAAAACAAACAGATTCAGAAAGGAAACAAAAAAATGAGAAAGTAATTGAAAACTTTAAAAACTGGCACATTAAGGATATGGTGGCGTCCAGGTAATCAAATTTCACAAGCCCAGATCAAGTGTGATCCTGTCAATCCGATTTACCTTTATCTATTTGTCTTTTTAAAAATTTGAGCCCCTGTACTTTTTTTTTTCCCCCCCGTCCTTCCTGGCCATCGGACCATACTTTTACTCTGTTACTGTTCCCTCATTCTATTTTCTTATTTATTTTGTCTTTTTTCTCTTCATTACGTAAAGCACTTCAAGCTATATAAATAAATGCTATACTCATTAAATGAGCTTCTCTTATTCTTTCTATCCCTTCCCATATTTTTGCTTTCAGACAATTCAATGTGAAATTTTTATCTTTTTCCTACAGATTTCAATAGTTTGACATTGCTTTCTGCTTATGTTACTTATTTCACACTGCTTGAATTGTAAATTGTACCCAAATACTTTAAATAAATTCTAAACAGAAGCTGCTGTTTAAATAACATTTTCACCCATGAAATCCTTAGCTGGTAACTGCTTAAACAAAGGAATTATAATAAAAAAGCAAAATTTCCATATCTAGACAAAATCTTTTACTTATATAAAATGTAAATATTATTGTGTCATATCTTGAATGACATACAGTGCATCCGGAAAGTATTCACAGCGCATCACTTTTTCCACATTTTATGTTACAGCCTTATTCCAAAATGGATTAGATTCATTTTTTCCTCAGAATTCTACACACAACACCCCATAATGACAATGTGAAAAAAATTTACTTGAGATTTTTGCAAATTTATTAAAAATAAAAAAATTGAGAAAGCACATGTACATAGGTATTCACAGCCTTTGCCATGAAGCTCAAAATTGAGCTCAGGTGCATCCTGTTTCCCCTGATCATCCTTGAGATGTTTCTGCAGCTTAATTGGAGTCCACCTGTGGTAAATTCAGTTGATTGGACATGATTTGGAAAGGCACACACCTGTCTATATAAGGTCCCACAATTGACAGTTCATGTCAGAGCACAAACCAAGCATGAACTCAAAGGAATTGTCTGTAGACCTCCGAGACAGGATTGTCTTGAGGCACAAAATCTGGGGAAGGTTACATAAAAATTTCTGCTGCTTTGAAGGTCCCAATGAGAACAGTGGCCTCCATCATCCATAAGTGGAAGAATTTCGAAAACACCAGGACTCTTCTTAGAGCTGGCCGGCCATCTAAACTGAACGATCGGGGAGGTGACCAAGAACCCGATGGTCACTCTGTCAGAGCTCCAGAGGTCCTCTGTGGAGAGAGGAGAACCTTCCAGAAGGACCACCATCTCTGCAGCAATCCACCAATCAGGCCTGTATGGTAGAGTGGCCCAACGGAAGCCACTCCTCAGCAAAAGGCACATGGCAGCCTGCCTGGAGTTTGACAAAAGGCACCTGAAGGACTCTCAGACGATAAGAAACAAAATTCTCTGGTCTGATGAGACAAAGATCGAACTCTTTGGTGTGAATGCCAGGCGTCACGTTTGGAGGAAACCAGGCACCGCTCATCACCAGGCCAATACCATCCCTACAGTGAAGCATGGTGGTGGCAGCATCATGCTGTGGGGATGTTTTTCAGCGGCATGAACTGGGAGACTAGTCAGGATAAAGGGAAAGATGACTGCATCAATGGACAGAGACATCCTGGATGAAAACCTGCTCCAGAGCGCTCTTGACCTCAGACTCGGGCGACGGTTCATCTTTCAGCAGGACAACGGCCCTAAGCACACAGCCAAGATATCAAAGGAGTGGCTTCAGGACAACTCTGTGAATGTCCTTGAGTGGCCCAGCCAGAGCCCAGACTTGAATCCGATTAAACATCTCTGGAGAGATCTTAAAATGGCTGTGCACTGACGCTTCCCATCCAACCTGATGGAGCTTGAGAGGTGCTGCAAAGAGGAATGGGCGTAAATTGGCAAAGGACAGGTGTGCCAAGCTTGTGGCATCATATTCAAAAAGACTTGAGGCTGTAATTGCTGCCAAAGGTGCATCGACAAAGTATTGAGCAAAGGCTGTGAAGACTTATGTACATGTGATTTCTCAGTTTTTTTATTTTAAATAAATTTGCAAAAACCTCAAATAAACTTTTTTCACGTTGTCATTATGGGGTGTTGTGTGTAGAATTCTTAGGAAAAAAATGAATTTAATCCATTGTGGAATAAGGCTGTAACATAACAAAATGTGGAAAAAGTGATGCGCTGTGAATACTTTCCGGATGCACTGTAAATAGCTAATGCAGTAGCAATAAATACTTACAATAGGTGTGATAATCAAGGCAGCTGTTGGTTGGAATAAAATTCCACACCCACTGCGGTCTTCCTTAAACTGAGTTGAAGAGCTAGGAGTTAAGAGGAAGCCACTACACAGTAAACAAGCACAAAAATCCCTCCTCTACGAAATCTGATTGTAACAGAGAGCTGGATTAAGAAAGCAAATACAGCAGCTAATAAGATTTGTGGTTTTTCTTTTACTTAAGTTGGTTAACAGAACCCAGGAATTTGTTTCACCTTTACTTGATGGCATTCGCCTGTAGCTCTCCAAATGGTAAAAAGTATCCAAGGATTAAATCGTTTAGAAAGCTTAACTTGTTAAATGAAGACCTTACACTTTTCAAACCAAAAAAAAAATAATTTATCGATGCTCATATTAAGCATGGACTTAAGCCATGCTCAGACTCCATAGCCTTTCCAGGGATTTTAAACGTTTCCCAAGGAGGATGTATGAAAGGTTTGCTAAAATAAGAAAGTAGTAATAATAAGTACACTATAGACACTCGACACCAAAACCCAAACCATACAGTTACAGAAAAGCAAGCTAATATTAATTTTGTATTGAGCTCTTTGTAAGATGGATGACTGAAATTATACTATTTTCAAAATTTGGATACAGATTTACAATAATTTATTTTCTGTTGTATGAAAATGTTGCTCACATTTTTTTTTTATTAAAAGGTGTTTTATTAGTCACCACAGAAAAAAAAATTTGGTTGTACTTGTTACAGGGAGTAAAAAGTTGTACTCTTCATGCAAATTGAAAGCATACTAGTATGGTGTTCAATATACAATACATAAAAAAAGCTTTTTGAATAAAAGTTGAACTTTATATTAAGGTCTTAAGTGAAGGAAAACAAGCAAAAAACCTAATATATTCAACTTTTTTTTTTTTAAAGAAATGATTGGATGATACCTTACTACTTCCGGCGGCGCCGCGAGTGGCAGCCACTCCAGCAGCTCCGTGTATGACTTAATCTTTTTACCTTTTTCTCTATTATTCTCTATTTCACTTATCACTTCTACCACTTTCTTTTATGTGGAATCGCTCCCTGGACACTTTACTACTTGACATGGATTTTACACGCCGACACTCGCCTATTCAAGTTGTATAATTGTGAATTTCGCCCTTGGGATTAATAAAGCATCTTATCTAATAACGGTGCACCCACCATTTCTTCCCAAATCAGCAGCGGAAATTGAAAAAGATGACGTATCAAGTAACTTGTCAATTATGGCATGAGATATCAAGTATAATTTTTTGGAGAAACGTTTTTCCCCTCAAGTAAAAAATAAGTATGCAGTACGGTTGATGCAAGTATTTGAAAACAGACTTCAATCCTGGAGTTCTACATGAAATAAGTAAAGTGTTGCCTTGTTATAATTTCCATTTGAACGGACAGCATTAACGATGTTTTACGGAGTAAACTGACAAAAAAAAATCCAAAATTAGGTTTTCTGCTGTCGTGTCTCTCTCACAGTGCAAAACGCGATGCTTTATTATTTACAACAGAGCTTACAGAACATGAAAGCACGCTGTGGAATATAACGCTGAATCTCGCGATGCTGAAGAAACCACCTCAATCGTGGTCAAGTTTTTGAGTCCTTCACAGCGAGCGCCATCACGCGGAGCTTAAATGGAACACAAAAAAAAGCAAATCCGAATGACTGATGTTCTTTCAAGTCGGTATCACACATTTGCAGTAGCTAACCGAACAGGGAAAATCCCAATGTGTGTTAAAAGAATTTACGCATGTAAAGGCAACACAAAAAGATTCTAATACACAAAGAAAAAAAGTAGAATGTTGCCTAATAAACGCGTTATACAAATGGTGTCGACCATAGCGAATTCCGCAGCGAACTGCTACATGCGACACACTTTAAGCGCCAGATACCGCTCAGACCAAAAATCAACCAAATACGACGACATGCCTTAGTGCGTCACTGATGAAATCCAAAAAAGTTTTACGAAGCTGCAAAATTCGGACTTATCGTATACGCTAAATAGTTGGAAACAATCACGTACATTAAATGTAAAAACTGCAACTACAAACTGTAGGTCATCTTTTAAATTCCCTTTCAACTCATAAGCATGCACATAGAACACCATACTGAAGACAGTATAGTCTTCCGTGAAATAAGAACAAACATCTGTCAGTAAAAGATAAACCGATTTTCTCCTTTATACGCTCATGTAACTACTATCGTCTGCAGCACAAACGATGGACATTCAAAATGATAATAATGAAACAATAAATACCTTACAGCGTCTGCCCGCAAACAATCCAGCACCGCTACAGCAATTCGCGCGAACTCGACACACCGCAGCCCCGTTTCGCGGGGATTTTCGACCAATGGGAATACAAGATTCGGGTAACTAACATTCAGTTTGCAGCGAGGGGGTACATGAAAATATATGAATATATTTTCTTACAATCGATATCCGCACATAAATAACTCATTTAATTTTAATAAAATAAACAGTTTTGTTCATGAAATATAATATAGATGATTTGTAAACTCTCAGAGAAAAGATTGTTGTTTTCAGTAAGCAATAAATGTAACCCCTATATTAATTTGGTCTCGCCACAGAGTGCAAACATTTAGCGGGAAAACCTAGAGGATAAACCATTAGTACTAATTAGGGGAGATGAATTGCATCTTGGAAATGACTTCGGCGATATTGTTCTTGTAACATAGTTATTTTTACATACGTTTATAAGTATGTGATATAGTAATATCTTTTGTATAGGATGCAATGAGGCAGTGATAACAGTGCACATAATACAGACTGTTATAGTTTCCGTGTTACTTTATCACCCCCAGCTTTGCAATCATATGGTCAATCCAAACAATCTTGGAATGTACCATTGCTGTATACGCCTGTTAATGTTTTTTTCTAAAGGTTGCCATTTTACATCTCAAAGTTTTGTTAGTTTGTACTTTAACTGTTTGAAACAATGAACAATTTCAATAAGTAACATTGACATTCCATAGCATTTATGCTTTCACGCTTTCACTCACACCTGTTTTCTTCTGCCCAACAGGCGGAAGACAAACACTTTCTTGGCTTCTTGTAGATGTGAGTCCCCGAGTAGGGAAACAAGAAAGCAGAATGGCATCAAGCGCAGCTCGCGGCGTGCATGGCTGTCTACAAAAGCTGCATGCTGTACTTGACATCGGGGACTCCAAGAGGGCAAACGAGGAGGCCCGTGATCTTATCCGAGACCTCGGACACGAGTGCATGCTGTCCAGGAGCGAAAGCGAGTTAGGTGCGTAAACTCCGGAGTATGAATATGCAGGTCTGCTTTCTGGTAACAGCATTTTGCAGTACTGGAGCTCTTATTTTAGCCAATTGGTTTCCTCTTCTCACATTTCATAAACGATAATGAGGGGGGAAAAAAATCACATATTCAATCGAACAAGTTTAGTTATAGTGTCAAGTTCCAAACCTTTTCAGACCTTGAACTGTTGTGCACAATTTATAATACACCCCTATGGGACGTGGTGTGAACATAAGTATTTGAATAAATATTGTTTTCATTTCACGTTGCTAAATATCTCATCTGCGCATCTAGTAGCATGAAATTTAGCTCATAAGAGTGCTGATCTCTGAATTTATTTTGGAAAGGCAAGATGTCAGGTGTGATACTGTTTGTATATTTCAGCTCTGCGTTATTTGGAATATTTCTCTTCATTTATCTGCATCTTAGTAAATACAATGATTCTAAAAAGTGATTAATTTGCTGCATTAAGAAAGTTATAGCGTACATTCCTATAGAACTTAAATCACTCTTTGAAGTGATTGAGAATTTACTGTCAAATATAGGGAATAACATTCTTAGTTTCTGTTGCAAGATGTACATCCTTTCTGAACACAGAAAGAGTTTGCATACTTACATTAACATCATGTTGCAATTGGTGTACTCGTTAAAGAAGGTAAAATGTAACCATTGAAGAATATTTAAAACTTTGAAAGTTACACATGGTGATCTTTTTCAGCTTCTGCAACTGTAGTACATTTCATATTTGGACCCGTATGTAGTTTGTGTGTACTTTTGTGCATATAGTTTTTTTCTTTTCCTACATCCCAAAGATGTGTTTCAGATTAACTGAAAGCTTCAAAATTAGTTCTGTGTAAGTGGGTGAGCCCTGTGATGGCCTTGTACCTCATCCAGGATTGTCTGAGCAATATAACTTTTACATAAAAAATAAGAAAATCTCTTAGGTGTCTTAATATGTTTCATTATTTTGTCACTAGCAAAAACAGAATGGTTTTCATTTTTTTGCCAACAGCAAAAACAGTGGAACGATTTATTAGTTTTTATTAGAATTAAGCAGTTTCCATTTAGTTTACCAAGGGAAAAACAGTCACCCCAATTGTTTTTCACCTTTGCCGATTTTTAAATTTGGCATATGTGAAAAGTGGCTCGTAGTTGTAGGTTAATGGTTAAGAGTAAAACCCTTTGCTTGACTCTGAAGGTAGGGCACTTTAAAATTGCCGCTGCATTTATTATTCTAACAGCAGATGTATATTGATAGAAGTAACCAGAACTTGTACAGTCTGTCACCAAGTTTTGGTGACAATTTTGTGAATATATGGCAAGCCGTGAGCTAAATAAACCCCTGATTCTTGGAGAGGCACCCGTTTAAGTCATTATACAGAAGCAAGAGCACTGTTCCAGACAAGCAATGTGTGAGACCAGTTCCCAGGGTCAGTCCTACAGTATATGGCTTCAATGGTGGCAGGTTTTTATTTTGCTTAAGAAGAAGTCGATCTTTGCATATAATGGACTGTGTTATCTGAATTTAGTTTTTGTAAGTGTTTTTATTCTTCTACATTGGGTCAACCCCATGTTGTGGGTTTTTCCTTTCTGAGTGTTTCATCCAAATGATTTGTGGCCAGGAGAATATTAGTAATTTTCAGCCCTTCAGTTTGTTGAGAAGGGTTGAAATGTCTGTTTTTTTCAGAAAACATAACCAGTTCGGGGTCAACTGGGAGCCACCCACATTGTAGAGAAATCAGGTGCAAAGCAAGAAACCAGCTTTGGACTGGGTCCAGACTATCACATTGTCGGAAACCTACATGGGGCCAATATGAAATAACCAGTTAAAGTATAATGCACAACATTTAGGACGTGAAGGAAAAACCTGTGCAGATATAAGAAGAATGTGTAAACTCCATATTGATAATGGATAGGTTTGATATTGGTACATTAACCAGTAGTGCCACTGTTGTTCCACTACCTACTGTAATATATGGTTTTTATCTTGCGTGGATATGAGCTACTTTAAAAGCACTAGTCATTAAATGTAAGGTATCTATCTATTTAAAGTGTTTTCACATAATTTACAGAAACGTCTGCATATTTGGAACTAGGCCTGCTTTTTCCCCCAACAGTATGGTTTAACTAATAATTGATATTTTCTCATTCAAGTTTTGCAGACTTCTTTACTTTTTTCCAAAGAAGATGGACTACTCCTATTCCTTCGAAAATCTCTTAGCATTGATGATGTAAGTGTATTTAGTACATCTGACTTGCAACTGCTTAATGCAGAAGTGTCATAGCAGGATGTCTTGTTTACATTGTAATTTACTTTTTATGTTTTTAGCTTCGTGAAAGTAGAGATGAAGTTCTGAAGCTCTTAATAATGTTTTTAGAGAGAATTAAAAACAGAGTAATAGGATGGGAGAAAACATACGGCCTTGACATTAAGGTAAGAAGTTAATTTTTTGTCTTTGTTGAAGGCATGGCATTTGGCGGTTTTATGTAAATTCATGGCATGGGATTTAGCAATTTAATCAATTTAGTAGCTCTTCTAATTATTAGATTAATTATTGTTATTGCTAGCATGAATCCTTAAGACTGCTTCTGGAGTATGTGAATTTCCTCTTGAGATTAATAAAGTATCTATCTATCTATCTATAGGCCCTGTCACATTACAGAATTTGCCATTGATTTTTAGTTGCAGACTTTTTTTTTTTTTTTTTTATATACACAGTATATTAGAAAGTTGTGGTGCATTCTCATGACCACCATTCATGTAGACAGACAATTTCAGCTATTATGTCAGGCCAGTCTTTGACTTGCTCTGGCTATATCAGATGGGTTTTGATTTTCTCCTAAGGGCTGTGTTTGTGTGTGTGTGTGTGTGTGCTGACAACCAATGAGCTCTCAGCCAGAAGTTAAATGCATAGAATTCAGCCACAAGGAATAAGGAATGTGAGTGTTTTGGCATTTCTGTTACAAGTCTCGTGTTTATCGTACCACAACAGAATGGAATAAGGAAAATAAATGCCAGAGATTGTGTATTAACTCACCAATTTTCAGGAACCTATTAGTTGACAAAACTTCTAGTTCATGAGGTTAAAGTACTAGAAGTTTATTTGAACATCCTTCTAGTAAGCATCATGAAGGCAGGACATAGTTTGATTCATGATCATTTTTAATCTACATTACATTAGGATTGGAGAGAAGAGAATCAAATTTTTACTGGAAAGCAAATTCATATTTACATTACCATCCCATTGTGAGCATGATGAAATGAATTGTGACAACATTTCTGTCCTCTTGAATGGAGCATTCCTTTAATATATGTTCATTTTATTTGCTAACTGGGAATAGGGTGATTTGTGTCTGTACTCTTTCTAGTTATATTTTAAATAAGTATAACTAAAAATGTTCTTCACTTGCTGCTTTAAAGTAGTCTTAATATCAAAGACTATTGACTTGCCCTTTGATTCTGCAGGCTATGTGATACATGAGCACCTTTCAAGGAAACATATATACACACACACACACAACTGTAATAAGTGGCCCTTAAAAAGCACTGTTTTTCTGTGTTTGGCTTTGCTTCAATTCCATTGCTCTCTCTCCTGCTAGTCCAGCTGTGAGACCTCACTCCCATTTCATCCACCTTGTTCTCATTCATTGTCTAATGCCCATGCCAATTTGAAGTCTTCCTCCACTACTTGGGGTCTGCGGTAACCCCACCCTCTCATTTCCTATCTCTTTACAACTACGCCAGCTCCAAGACTGCCTGGAAACCACGGTTCAAAAACAAGGATTTTTTTGTGAAAAAGAGCTTCTTAACAGTTGAGTGTGATCTTCCTCACCCACTCCATTCCCCAATGAGAACTCTCCACTCCATTCTGCTTTCTCTCTCTCACTCAGGTCCAATCTGCCAACATTATAATATTTTTAGTTTTGGTAAACATTTTTAGTTTACTATCATTATTATAATATTTGTAAAAAATGTAACATTTATGCAAAAAAATATACAGTATGGAACAAAGGCGAATGTTAGTCATTAAGTAATTGTTAATAATAAAAAAACATATCTAACATTACTGCATAACATTTCCACTGTTAATTAACATTAGTGATGTTAGTTTACAAAGGCTTGCTTTTTATTAAACAATTTTATTTACTCCCCTGTCTGTTTGTTTGCCTGTGTCAAATCTTGCAACTGATTTTTAAACCCAGTTTTGGTGAAGCAAATTTCTTCAAATTTTGCATACGTGTTCAGTATCAATGACAATACAATAATCCGTCAAAACCAATGCAGTTATGTAACAAATTTTGCAGTAATCACTGGTTATGCGATTCTAATTAACACACGCACAACAATGATGGAGAGAGAATATAGTGTGATATAGGAGCATACAAGTGAGAGACGCATCGGATTGCCCCCACGTCCCTCTTCCAGTGAGTGGAGTGGGTAAATATGCGTGCTGACTTGTTTACTCTTGCAAAGGAGTAGCCTTGATGATCACGGTGAGAAAGTATTGCCGTAAGCTTGCTGTTCTGTTGTCTTTTTTTTTTTTTTCTTTTTTTTTTTTTGCAGCGACCGAGAGTTAATCCCATAAGATCCTGAGCAGAAAAGTCGAGACCAAAATATAATTCTTTTTAGTATTCAATAATTCTGCAAAGAAAATATGTAATCCTTTTAAATAAACTTCCCGTTCATGAAAAATGATTGAAGAAAAATCATTTGCAAAATACTCAAACTAAAAAGAAAAAAATAAAATATGTATATAAAAAAAATTAAGTAAAAACTTTTATTTTCTTTAGTTATAAATGGACTAAAAAGCAAAAAAAAAATCTTTAACCACAGTTTTCGTGGTTATATGTGACTAAATAAAATCGTGGGGTGCACATTAATTAATTCAAGCAATTAATAGAATAACTACTTTCATCATAAAATACAAAAAAAAATAGTAATTTCCCCACCATGTTAAACAATTTTCAAAAATTGTTTGAATCAATTAATTGATGTGATTTTATTTAGTCACATATAACCACGAAAATTGTGATTAAAAGCAAAATGTATTTTTTGCTTTTTTGTGCATTTATAACTAAAGAAAATACAATTGTTTTACTTTTTTTATACGGTATATTTTATTTTCTGATAGAATGGAGCTTTCATTCTTCCCTAAAAATAAATAAATAAAGGAACATGGAGAACCTAAAGAGTGTAGCCAAGAAGCAGTCAGTCTGCATATTAACTTTGAATTATTTAGCACTTTTTATATGAAGTAGTGTGTAAGTAACAAATACTTCTTTTCATCTGAATTCAATTGAAACTTTAATTTTTGTGTATTAAAAGTATAGAAGTTTTAGGCTTTCAATTTTTAATCTGTGTCAAGCCACACTGCTGTTCTTGCATTTAAAAAAAATATTAAAAGATAATTGGTCCTACATAAGAAAAGCTAAAAGACACACTCCATAACCTAAACAAAAACTATCAGTGATTACTTATTAAAAATCCAAAATTAGGAATGACGGATTTAACAAACCTTGTTTGTGCCTAAAAATTGTTGTATTTCAAAATATTTAATTCATGGAGGGGTATATGACAAAAAAAAAGAGTTGATAACACCTGGCTTGGAGATACAGTCATAGCCGAAATTATCGGCACCCCTGGAATTTTCCCAAAAAATGCACAATTTCTCCCAGAAAATTGCTGCAATTACAAATGTTTTGGTATACATATGTTTATTTGATTTATGTGCATTGGAACAACACAAAAAACATAGAAAAAAAGCCAAATCTGACATCATTGCACACAAAACTCAACAACCGGGCTGAACAAAATTATTGGCACCCTCAACTTAATATTTGGTTGCACGCCCTTTGGAAAAAATAACTGAAATCAAGTGCTTCCTATAACCATCAACAAGCTTGTTACACCTCTCAACTGGAATTTCCGACCAGTCTTCATTTGCAAACTGCTTAAGGTCTCCCAGATTTGAAGGGCGCCTTCTCCCAACAGCAATTTGAGATCTCTCCATAAGTGTCCAATAGGATTTAGATCCGGACTCATTGCTGGCCACTTCAGAACTCTCCAGCACTTTGTCTTCAACCATTTCTGGGTGCTTTTAGAGGTATGTTTGGGGTCATTGTCCTGCTGGAACACCCATGACCTCTGACGCAGACCCAGCTTTCTGACACTGGGCCCTATATTGCGCCCCAATATCTTTTGGTAGTCTTCAGATTTCATGATGTCTTGCACACAGTCAAGGCATCCAGTGCCAGAGGCAGCAAAACATCCTAGAACCTCCACCATGTTTGACTGTAGGTACTGTGTTCTTTTCTTCGTAGGCCTCATTCCGTTTTCTGTAAACAGTACAATGATGAGCTTTACCAAAAAACGTCCACAAGACGTTCGCCCAGAAAGATTTTGGCTTCCTCAGGTACATTTTAGCAAACTCCAGTCTGGCTTTTTTATGTTTCTGTGTTAGCAGTGGGATCCTCCTGGCTCTCCTGCCATAGCGTTTCATTTCGTTCAGATGTCGACGGATAGTTTGAGCTGACACTGTTGCACCCTGAGTCTGCAGAACAGCTTGAATATGTTTTGAAGCTGATTGGGGCTGTTTATCCACCATTCGGACTATCCTTTGTTGCAGCCTTTTATCAATTTTTCTCTTCCGTCCATGTCCAGGAAGATTAGCTACTGTGCCATGTGTTGTGAACTTCTTGATTATGTGGTCAAAGGAACATGAAGATCTCTGGAGATGGACTTGTAGCTTTGAGATTGTTGATATTTTTCCACAATGTTTGGTCTCAAGTCCTCAGACAATTCTTTGCTTTTCTTTCTGTTCTCCATGCTTAGTGTGGCACACTCAGACACACAACAGAAAGGTTGAGTCAACTTTTTTCCATTTTAACTGGCTTCAGGTGTGATTGCTGTATTGCCAGCACCTGTTTCTTCCCACAGGTGAGTTCAAACAAGCATCATATGCTTGAAATAAAACGATTTACCCACATTTTTGGAGTTCTGTGTGAAATGATGTCAGATTTGGCTTTTTTTCTCTGTTTTTTTGTGTTGTTCCAATGCACATAAAGGAAATAAACATGTGTATACCAAAACATTTGTAATTGCAGCAATATTCTGGGAGAAGAGGTGCATTTTCTGGGAAAATTCCAGGGGTGCCGATAATTTTGGCCGATAATTTTGGCCAACAACATATGTGTCAGTGGTCTGCTGCAGTTAAGCATTTACTTTGATTTTGATAGGTCTGCTATTATCTCATATCCTGCTGTGTTACCATTGTTAGCAGTAACCGAGATCCAAGATTGCAGTACTGTATTGGATTTATAAACTGCTCAAAAAATTACAGGAACACTTTGAAAACACATCAGATCTCAATGGGGGGAAAAAAAATCATGCAGGATATCTCTACTGATATGGACTGGGTAATGTGTTAGGAAAGAAAGGATGCCACATCATTTGATGGAAATGAAAATTATCAACCTACAGAGGGCAGAATTTAAAGACACCCCAAAAATCAAATTGAAAAAAATGATGCGGCAGGCTAGTCCATTTTACTGAAATTTCATTGCAGCAACTCAAAGTCGTACTCGGTAGTTTGTATGGCCCCCATGTGCTTGTATGCATGCCTGACAACTTCGGGTCATGCTCCTAATGAGACGATGGATAGTGTCCTGGGGTTTGTGAGCCGCTGCAATAAACAAATGATACCTGAAATGAGAAAAATACAAATGTTACGCTGTAAATAAAGTAAAAGGACATATTTAGAACAAAGAGAATATATACTGTACTTTTTTTCTTAGTCTGAAAAATGTAACTTAGTTTTTTAGTTATATTTTAAGAATGTCAACCTTGGCAGGGCTGCTGCGGCTCCCAGTTTAAAACCCCCTGGTTTATAGCAGTCTATTAATGATTACTTTATAGAAACAGACTTAATTAACGTATTTGGAAAATATACTCAGCAAAAAAAGAAACGTCCCCTGCCTTTCAACTGTTTTTACTTTCAGTAGACTTAATGTGTAAATATTTGTATGAACACTAAAAGAGTCAACACCATAAGACATAAACTAAAAATGTTTCACAATGTGTCCCTGAATGAAGGGAGGCTCAAAATCAAAAGTACCAGTCAGTATCTGGTGTGGCCACCAGCTGCTTGAAGTACTGCAGTGCATCTCCTCCTCATGGACTGGACCAGATTTGTCAGTTCTTGCTGTGAGATGTTACCCCACTCTTCCACCAAGGCACCTGCAAGTTCCTGGACATTTCTGGGGGGAATGGCCCTAGCCCTCACCCTGCGATCCAACAGGTCCCAGACGTGCTCAATGGGATTGAGATCCGGGCTCTTCGCTTGCCATGGCAGAACACTGACATTGCTGTCATGCAGAAACTCACGCACTTTTTGCCACTCCTGTCTGGTCCAGCGAAGGTGGGTTTGTGCCCATAGGCGGTGTTGTTGCTGGTGATGTCTGGTAAGGACCTGCCTTACAACAGGCCTGCAAGCCCTCAGTCCAGCCTCTCTCAGCCTATTGCGGACAGTCTGAGCACTGATGGAGGGATTGTGTGTTCCTGGTGTGACTCGGGCAGTTGTTGTGGCCATCCTGTACCTGTCACGCAGGTGTGATATTCGGATGTACCGATCCTGTGCAGGTGTTGTTACACGTGGTCTTCCACTGCAAGGATGATCAGCTGTCCTTCCTGTCTCCCTGTAGCGCTGTCTTAGGCGTCTCACAGTGTGGACATGGCAATTTATTGCCCTAGCCACATCAAGAGTCTTCATGCTTCCCTGCAGCATGCCTAATGCACGTTCACGCAGATGAGCAGGGACCCTGGGCATCTTTCTTTGGGTGTTTTTCACAGTCGGTAGACAAGTCTCTTTAGTGTCCTGCGTTTTTAGAACTGTGACCTTAAATGCTTACTTTCTGTAAGCTGTTAAGGTCTTAATGACCATTCCACAGGTGCATGTTAATTAATTGATTATGGTTAATTGAACATGCATGGAAAACATTGTTTAAACAATTTACAATGAAGATCTGTAAAGTTATTTGGATTTTTAAAACATTATTGTTGAAATACACAGTCCTGAAAAAGGGACGTTTCTTTTTTTGCTGAGTATACATTTTTTGAAAACGGCTCAGGTGTTATTAGTTGGAATTAAATTGATTTACAAAACACTATCACAAATTGAGAATTTTAATTGGTGTGACAAGTCACCATCAATTTACAACTCTGAATGGCAGGTAATGACAAACTACACAACTCTGAGTTTATAGTACAGTTTTATATTTAAAAAGTATTTCCACTTTTTCTTGCCACCTGCCACAAAAATGGTCTAGATCTTGTTATATTAGCCTGAGGGAAATATAAGAGGTGATACTGTCACTTCTTGATGATGGTTAGTGTGTAGTTGAGGAAGCACTTGTTTTCTCTGGACTTTTTTAAAATTGAAATGCCATCATTTATATATTTTTAGCTACACAATTGTATATCTAGCTACCATTTTGTGTTAATCTGGAAATGTGCTTATCTGGAAATCATTAGGTTTATATTGTATATTCTACATCATTGAAAACATTGAAGGTTTGTACTTGTAAAACCAGAAGACAAAAATGGATAAAATGTTCCTGTTATTTTAGATGTAAAGGTTATATTTGTGATTAGGTTTTTACTTGACAGCTAGTTTAACTGGTAAAGATTTATTTATTTTTATTTATTTTTTGGATCTTTTATTGAATTTATTAAAATAATTTAACATTCCATACAAATAATACAGTCATTCAGTCAGTCATTTTCCAACCTGCTTTATCCTAACACAGGATCATGGGGGGTCTGCTGGAGCCAATCCCAGCCAGCACAGGGCGCAAGGCAGGAACAAACCCCAAGCAGGGCGCCAGCCCACTGCAGCAAAAAATACATGTAAATTCAAGTAAGGCAGAGTAAAACTTTGAGAGTACGGTAGTAAAGAGGGAAAGATGTCCTTCTCACCAATATAATTGCTTATTCTAAAATGTTATTGATTAGATCCTGTCAGGTTTTAAAAAAGTTTTGAACAGATCCTCTAAGTGAGAATCTGATTTTTTTTTCCAGTTTCAAATAGCATATAATATCGGTTACCCACTGACTTTAAAAGGACTTAATATAACTAATTAAAGTCCTTTATTTACACACCACATCATGGGCAGGCGTATTCAGAAATATTTAAAGAATTATTGTGGTTAGTTATGTTTATGTATTGTGTTTTTCCTCTGTGTATACATTGATGATATTTAAACACAACAGTTTTTTTATGTTTTTTTTTTTTTTTTTTTTTTTGGTATTTTTATGTTTTAACAAAGGATACTGCTTTGTAACATTATATTGCATAATATGTATAATCAGCCATTGTCATTTGAAGTGCAAGCCTTTAAATTAGCAGTTATGCTTTGTTCACGTATTTTCAGTGCATTACTTGATTCATTTTATTATTTTGGTAGGATGTTTGCCTTGTTGTTTATACTAAAGACAGAGCTGCAAGAAGCAGAATTTCTGCCTTGGATCTTCTTCTTAAGGTAGTGTGAATATCTTTTGTTAATTTTTAATTTATAAAAAAAAAAAAAATAATAATTGCTGTGATCTCAGATGTTGCTCCTATTTTTGCTTTATTCATCTGAGCCATGGATTTTTCCATTTTAGTTGGGTTCCTGCCAAAGTCCTTGTGAATTTCTCTTATGCATTTTTTTCAAAACCTATTAGACTAGTGCATTTTTTTCATGATGCTTATGTGTGTTGATAATGTCACATCTACAACAGCACATACTCCTATTTGCACCTGTAACACATGCATTAAGAAAACACATATAGAAAGCTTTTGTGCTGTTTGTATGTGTTTAAACTTTTGTTAGGTGAAATGTTTTTAGCAGTGGCGTATTTTTCATTTTATGTGTTTTATTGTTTCTAGCATATTCTCTGTTATCATTTGTTCTTCTAATAAGTAAATGCCACCTTCATCTATCAGATGTGTATGGATTTCTGTGTTACACAGTTTACGGTCTCTGTAGCTCTTACAGACTTGTGTACTTCTCTATGTGTGTGTTCTTTATGTAGCAATCTTTTTCATGCTCGACATTTCACTGAAGCAACAAAGTATTTTCTTAACATTTTCTTCATTTAGCACTTTTAAGTAAAATCCAGTTTGTAATAATACATTTTTTTTCTATTTTTTGCATTGGCCGAAGGTAGGAATGAATAATGAAATAGCAAACAATGTTTCTAGTTAATTTTGTTTTAATTTTGTTTTCCTCTTCATCGAACAGTTACTTTATGACTGCAGAGGTTCCACTGTCCTTCAGGATTTTAAAATTGCAGACATTTTCAATAAATTCTATGGGGATCTTGTTCAAAAGAGTAAATTTGCTGACACAGGTAAGAAAGACAACTGAATATTTGGAAAATATGATACAATATCTGAAGCCATACATTATGGAAAAAATTATAAATTATTTAGCATAGTACTAATAGTTCCCCCATGGCTAATTGAGAGGTTTACTTACCTTGGCAGTGACATTCATGTCTCTGGTGACTCTTCCTATGAAGTCAGTAGATGGATTGGGAGAGCATGGGGGGGTCATGAGGTCGATGGAAAGGGGTGTGTGGCACTCCCAATATCTATGCAAAAGGACGAAGGTCCAAGTCTTTAGAGTCCTGGTGCTTCTTGTCTTGCTGGTTGCGAGACTATGGTCCAGACGAAGACTGGACTCCTTCGGTATTGTGTCTCTCCGGAAAATCCTTGGGTACCGTTGGTTTGACTTTGTGTCGAATGAGTGGTTGCTCAAGGAGTCCCAAATGAGGCACATTACCTGCATTGTGAGGGAATGTCAGTTATGGCACTATGGCCATGTGGCACGTTTCCCCGAGTGTGATCCGGCTCGTAAGATCCTCATTGTTGGGGACCTGAGTGGGTGTACCAGGTCAAGGGGTCGCCCTCATGACACCTGGCTGCGGCAGATAGAGGGTCATTTCTGGAGGGTGGGACTGGACCGCGTGTCTGCCTGGAGGGTTGCCAACCGGGATACCAAGTTGTTTCGTCATGTAGTGGCTGCGGCAACTCACTGTACCAGTGCATGCTCACCGACTTGACTTAGTTCCTCTCTTTAACACAGTGCTAGCAGATAGTTCATAGACCTTACTCTCACTCTTTATAGTATTTTATTTTTTTCCCTGTTGGAAAAGATGTGTGTAAAATACATAGGCTGAATATTTTCATTAGAAACTAGGAAATAATAATTTGAGTGAAATTATAAAAAAGGTTTAATTGCATGATGATGTTTACTGTGCAGATGTTAAATTACATTAGATCAGGGGTTCTCAAACTCGGTCTTGGGGACCCACTGTGGCTGCAGGTTTTTGTTCCAACCAGCTTCTGTTTTTAATTGGACTCCTGGGCTAATTAAGTGAACAGTTGTTTCTCAGAATCTGTGTTTTGGGAACAATATAGAAATTTGAAAGCTAAGTTTGGTAAAAAAAACAATATTTTCATCTTGATTTTCATTCTACTTTTCTAGGTGTTCTATTTATTTAATTAATCCATTATTTACTAATTAGTGGGTTTGACACTAAAGTAATTGCAGCCTTTCATAATTCAATGTTGTTTGCCTGGGTGTCTGCTCTGTTCATTTTTAATTGTCATTTTTAAGATACAATAAAGTGAGCAAACTGCACACAGAAAGGGCAAAGTATAATGCAATCAACAAAAGAGCGTTAAGCATTTAAATCTATACCAAAAATAGAAATGCTTCTAAATGTCTTATAAATGTAAAATCATGCTGCTGAGCTTTTCTGAAGGTAAAATAAGAGAAGAGAAAAATACCAGCTAATTAAATGAGATCAGTGTTATCAGTTTATGTCACTGATTGTCAATCTGGTTGAAACAAAAACGTGAAGCCACAGTGGGCCCCCAAGGCCGAGTTTGGAACCCTTGCATTAGACAGATGGAATATCAAGAACCACCAAATATCTGAATGGACTCATTTGTGTGTAATAAAAATACACACACATATACACCCATAACTAATGTATTTGAAGAAACTGTTATGCTCAAGGAGTTTTAAAAACAATTTTGGTGATAAAAGGACACTTTTTATTGAATAAAATAGGTTTTTATTTCTGATATGTATGGAGTCACATATACAGTTTGATTTAACAATACGCAGCATACTTGAAAAAATATCTGAAATCTATAACTTTTAATGCCTTTTTAAATAATTTCACTTAGTTACATTTGTTTAATTCATTCACAATATTTTTCTGACTTATGACAGAATAATCTTTTGTTCTACTAATTGTGGATAAGTGTTTTAGTTAGGCCCTTACAAGAGTGTAAAAGAGGGAAAGTCCTGTTTAAATACTTAAAATACAACTGTCAAAATCCTTTAACATTTGTATCTTGTATAATATAAAACTAGCAGGAAAGATATTTAAGTTCTGAAATCTTTCATCACCATTAATGGGGTTCACTGTTTTTCTTCCAGTTGATTTTTTTTTTTCTTTCATTCTAGTTCTAGAGAAGGTGTATGAGCTACTGGGTGTATTGGCAGAGGTACAGCCCAGTGACATGTTGGATAACTCTGATAAACTGTACCGTGCTTACCTGAGTGAACTGAAACTACAGGTTAGTGCTTATGTGTTCAGGTCTCACCAGCTGTACTCCACAATGCTTGAAACAAAAGATAATAGTACTGATAGATTAAGGTAAGTTGCCCTTGGCTATTATCCCTTTCACATTTGTCCTCACATTTCACATTTGTCTTTTGTGGGCACATTCCTTCCTTTTTTGTCTTTATCATGATTTATGCACTGGCAAATAAAGATGTCTTAAAGAGTAGGTGCTGCCAAAATATAGTTCCTTGCAAAGGTTTGGACATGTCTGGCCAAGTTAAATATGTTGTTGATATTTGAGGTATAAATATAAATTTAACATTAGACAAACTAAACAGTGACATTTATATAAAAATGTACAAGAAAATAATCATATTTGGGCTCCCTGTTAAGTTTAAAAAAAATAAATAAAAGGATACTGGTAAATGTAGTGCTCTGTTTTATTTTTAATGCGACGTCTACCAACTCTACCAAGTGGTCAGGTTAAAATGTTGCAAAAGATTCATATAGATAATTATCAGGGATTCAATGATACAATATTATCTTGATGCTTCAATTACAATAATATTGTAGTTCTGTTATACAGTATATTGCAGCCAATTTCTCTTTTTTGACTGAAATTGAAATTGTATTATATACAAAAATGTCTTATAAATTAATCATCAAAAAAACACTTAACCTCAATCCATACCATTTTTAGTGTAAAGAAATTTTATGTATCTTAGTATTAGGTTGAAAAGATTAAGTAGACTCTATTATCCCGGAGGGAATTTGTCTAAATTCTTTTTTAAATGCATTGCATACTAGGCTTATAAGTGGAATTACAATTTGTAAGAATAAAAGTAAACTTAATTAAGTTTAACTTAAGGGCAACATCATGGCACTGTTATTAGTACTGTTGTTTTACGATACCAGGACTGTGGCTTCAGTCCAGCCTGGTCATACTTTTTGTGGACTTTGCATGTTGTTCTTGTGTGTATGTGGATTTTTCTCCAGGTACTTGGGTTTCTCCCATAGTCTGAAATAAGATTACCTGATGACTCCAAATTGGCCAGGAGTAAGCATATCGAACTGTCTGTATGAGTGATTGTTTGATTGACACGTACATCCACAACTGGTTTCTGCCTTGTGCTTGATGCTGCCCAGATACTTTGTCTCCTACTCTCAACTGGATTAAGCAAATCCTAAAAACCATGAATGGATGAATTACATTGAATTGATCTGAGTAATGGGATATGCTCCAGCTGCCCTGTGACCCTGTCTTGGATAAGCAGGTTTGGAAAATGGATGGATTAAGTTAGAATAGGTGTCTAAAATTGATCAATAGTCAGTCAGTCAGTCATTTTCCAGCCCGCTATATCCTAACTACAGGGTCACAGGGGTCTGCTGGAGCCACTCCTAGACAACACAGGGCACAAGGCAGGAACAAATCCCCGGGCAGGGTGCCAGCCCACCGCATGGCACACACACCCACACACCAAGCACATACTAGGGACAACTTAGCATCGCCAATGCACCTAACATGCATGTCTTTGGACTGTGGGAGGAATCCGGAGCACCCAGAGGAAACCTACACAGACACAGAGACAACATGCAAACTCCATGCAGGGAGGACTAAGGAAGCGAACCCAGGTCTCCTTACTGGGAGGCAGCAGCGCTACCACTGCACCACCGCTCTGCCCTTGATCAATTGTGTTAGGTTTAAAAACTTTGCATTCATGTAATGAACTCATTTTAACTAGAACATTTTTTTATATCAAACACTTTCTTGTAGATTACTGGTCCTAAAGTTTAGTGTTGTTATTCTAAGAATTACTTTGACATTGTTTTGGATGTATTATTGAATAAAACTTTACAAGCTACCTTTGAGTTATGATCTTCTCTTTCTAAAGCATTATGCTGTTATCAGCATTAATCGTCTAACTGTCAAAATGCAGATTCTACAAAGCTCAATATACACACTTAGAATTTGGAGTCATGGACAAGCCTACCATGATGGCATTGGGTGTAGGACAGGAACCAATCCTGGGAGTGGTACTAGTGTGTCAGAGGTTACACTCGTACATACTTCCACATTTAATTTTCTGGCTCCACCATGACAATGAACTGAAAGAAGTTTTCAAATTTTGAGCTGCCTTTTTATTGATATAATTAGTTTGTCATTAAGAATCTATCTTTAATTTTTATGTTAAAATTTTTATTAAAGTTCAGCTGAAAGAAAACCGCTATGAAAAGTGATTGAAGTCAAAACCTCTGTTGTTTCATTTACCTTTGCTGTCCATAATAAAAACAAAGCTCTGTGCTGCATTTGTTGTTTAGATGCTTACAGTATACTTTCTGTCCAATTTAAGGTAAAGCATTTAAAGGATTGTTTTTTTTTTCTATAATATTCCGATTTTTGTTTTGTACATTTAAGAACCTGGACAGTGTTTCTCGTTGTTTTGCATTTTTTGATTTAAAATTATAATGGGTTTGTAACATGAATTCAAATATTGCACTATCATTTTCCTGTCTTGCCAAATAAATTGAATTATGATAATGTTACCTTAATTTCTCTGATAATAATTTACATGCAAACTTCATCCTTTTTGTCATTTTTTTTTTTTTTTTTGTGTGATTTATGTCTTGTCTTAGATGACCTCAGCAACAAGAGAACCCAAGCTTCCTTTAGTAGCTGGATGTCTTAAAGGCTTAACAGCTCTTATGATCAATTTTACAAAGTCAATGGAGGAAGGTGAGGTTTTTATAGCATAATTATTAAATTACATTTTCTTTGTTGCTTTAGTTGCTTTAAAAAATGTATATTGACTGCTAAAATATTCTTGCTTTATTAACTTTATGCAGCATTATATGATCCTTAAGCCTATTTTTTTATTGATTATGCATGTAGAAAAGATCAAGATTTGAAATACCGATTTCAATTAACATTGAAAATTCTGCTTTTTCACTTTTTTCACATCCAGTAGATGGCAGTACATACCTGCCATTAGCAGTTTTAGTGAGAAAAAGATTAAATGTTAACTTGCTGGTATAAATAAGTGGATGCCACAGCACATGGCCCATTTGCAGTATCATATATACTGTAAATTTCTAGTATTTCCAGGTTTCCGATACAGATTCATATTTTTAGACTTGCTTTTCAATAAGTGCTTCTTGATTATTGAGTTAAACTCTAAACAAAAGTCAACAGTGAGAGTCTCTGGATTGAGTTAGTTTTTCATTTTGTGTTTTGGGAGTGAATCCAGGCCTGCGCTCTGTGGTAGAATGCATATGTTTTAACCCACAAAAAAAGAACACATAATAAGCACAGAATACTTGTTAAAAATGTCAATACTCGGTTCTCTTGTTTTCTCACGATACTCATCATTGTTTTTGTTTACATGCAGATCCCAAAACATCAAAGGAAATCTTTGATTATGCACTAAAAGCAATAACTCCCCAGGTAAATTTTTTTTTTTTACTATATCATACAGAAGCTGTTCTCTTTCATGTCCATGGAACTCTATATATTTTTTAAAGTGCACGTTTACCAGTAAAATTACTGGCATTTTTTTGTAATGTTACAATAAATTAAAAGCCAAACAAAGGACTAGCTGGTTGTTGTTGTTTCAAGATTAGAAACACTTTATTTAGGCAAGCATTTATTGCAGCAAATTTATTTAGCTTTGGTACAGTGTTTATGGAGTGTGCTTGCCTTATTTCAATTGTGTACAACACAATAATGTCAAGTTTAATATTTTTATCAACTCTGTACAATGGAAATAAATGGGGACAAACCTGTGTAAGATGTGTGAGTGCAAGGCTATGTTAACACAATCCTTTTTTACTTATCACATTATTTTTTTATTGGGGCAAGTGAGACGTAATCAATGAGGTCACAGAGTCCAATTATTATATTTGAATAACAAATGTTTTGATGTTTGACTGTATTGTAACTGCATTTAAATAAATACTCTTTTCTCTTAACAGACAGAACTAAAAAGATATGCTGTGCTTTTGGGTAAGAATTAAAGCAAATGTCTTCATGATGTATAAAATTTTTATGCTTAATAAGGCTTATATCAGGTTTATTTTTTATTTCCATTTTTAAATAGAATTTTGCTGATGGAGTCAAAAATTTGCTATAGAGTTAAGTTCAGATTCTAAGTCTATTATATTCAAAGCTTTGAGATACTGTATGTTGATTTTAGCATGGTGGATATGTCTGTGAAAAATGGAAAATTGTTTTTCATGTCTTAAACTTAATAACTAATTGTCTGAAAATTATATATTTTTTGCATTGTGTAGCGTTCCTGCACATCTCAGCAAAGAGAACATTTTAGAACAAGTGGGTTTCAAGTTATACACTTTGAACACCAATACCTATACAGTATATATATATATTGTGATAACTTCAGGAAATATTGACCTATCTTCCTCAAATAATTTGTGTTGTTTGCCTTTTTACAGGCTCCAGGCCTATTGTTTTTGGTTCAGTTTGGTCCAGTACTTATCTTGATGTACATCAAAAACAGTTTGACCCATGTCCAACAATAACTGCCATATAAATTGTTTAATTTAAATTGGGTGTTTGAAGAGTGCTCCATTTAATTCCGAGACGAGACCTATTGATTTGGAACATTTTTGCAGGAATAGTTTTTGAGGTACATAATTTATTTAAGTATACATGTAAGCACACATTGAGGTACACACACACACTCACACTCACTCAAAGAAATTTATAAGTGAAGATAGCTGAAAGCTTGTTTGCTGTACCAGTGCACATGCTTGATGGTGGAAAAAAGAAACGAACACACACACATTAAGAGTGTATCACTGATGTATGTACTGAAATTATCAAGTGTGTCGCTCACTTTGCAAAAAATAATCAAAACGCACCTTGAGAGTCCATGCATTCACTATCTCAATCAGGAAAGAATACTGCATTGTGCATGGTCAGTGCACCAAAGCTTAGCGTAGCTGGCTAAAAATGAATGAGGAAACAGCGGCTGGGAATGAAACAACCTTGCAATCTACATTGTTAGATTTAATTGCAAAACGTGGAGTTGGCTTCATGGATTGCCTTTAAAAAGACTGATGTTGCTTAGAAGATGATAAACTATGGAGCCCCATAGTTGTCAGGCAAAAAAAATCTTTTTGTACGAATTATTAATCCATTCGAACAAATTATATAATTCATTAGATTATTTTTATTTCCATAAGAAGCATATGCCTATCGGGCGTGTTTTATTTCACACGCTGTCTTATTTGGGGTTCATCAATTCCAAAGCACATTTTTTTTCTTTTTCATTGCTCTATTCCAACACCTATCGCTGCAGAAGTTGGAGCAGCTGATAACACAAGGGAAGGAACAAAAAAAAGCCTCTTAGCAGCTATTTAAAAAGGAAAAAAACACACAGGAATTCAGAGAAGGCGAGTCTGCATTCTGGTATTGAAAAAGAGATCAAGAGCTACTTGATGATACCTGAGCTGGACAGTGATGTAAATCCACTTGAGTGGTTGAAAGCACAAGAAGCACATTTCCCCAAATTGCGGAAATGTCCAAAAAATACCTGTGCATCCCTGCCTCAAGCAGCCCTTCTAAGAGAGCTTTCAGAAGCGGAGGAAATGTTGTAAATTGTAACTGTGCTGCTCTGAAGCCAGGTGCTGTGAACAGACTGGTGTTTCTGTCACATAACTTGTAGTTTCCGTAGTAGAATTTTACATTTATTTTATTTTTTTTCTGATGTCTTTGTGCAATATTGGACAGTACTTGAAGCCAGTAATTTGTTTAAAAATGTGATAGGTTTGGAATTTTTGTATCTTTGTGCAATATTTCACAGAATTCGTTTACAAATACAATAGTTTTGTTTTCGTGCCCATTATTTGACAGAACTTTGGATTTTTACGCTATAGTACAGTATGTTAGATTTCTGTTCTTTCTTGTATGCTGCACAATTCACCTTATAGCAGGGCAGTTTATTTTTATCCATCCATCCATTTTCAAACCCGCTGAATCCGAACACAGGGTCACGGGGGGTCTGCTGGAGCCAATCCCAGCCAACACAGAGCAGGAACCAATCCCGGGCAGGGTGCCAACCCACCGCAGACAGTTTATTTTTATCCTGATTGTAATGTTCATGCTCTGTATTTCAATCATGATTAGAATTGTATTCCTTTTGGGATTCAATATGTTTAAAATGTTCTCATTACAATAGTTTTGTTTCTGTTAGGGTGTAAATCCTGTATTCCACTTTGAAATAATTAACTCATACTTGCACTGTTTGATCTCAGTAACACTTTGACTGGTGATTTTACTTGAGTTTTGTGTAAATAAATAAGACCAGTTTTGTTTTAACTGTTGTTTTCATTAATCTCATTAGTACACTGCAGTTAACCTATTAACAAGAGCAAGCTAGATCAATAAGACTTTTACAAACACATTTTTAAAGGATGCAAATTATTATCTAATTATCATTATCGTCAAAGTCACAGATAATATTGAGATATAATTTTTTGACAATATCGCACACCCCTAACACACAAAGATCTGTAAAGTTCAACATGGACAGAGACATTAACACACCCCTACACCGATCTATCTATCTATGCAGTTTTTTTGCTTCGTTTGACTATCATCATGTTTAGTTTCCAATTGAATATTTTTAAGTTGTTCATTTGATTTAAGTTCCTCTTCATTTTACTTTGCATTTATTTGTGTATGTAATAAATATGTTAATGTACTTGATTTTTATATTATTGTACAGCAGAATTTGTTGTATTGTTTTGTAAAATGATTTGCTTAGTGATTTCCTGCGGTGTCACTAAAGAATAATTTACATGGAAGTACAATAGGAATCCTTCCATACCAATTGGTTTTTTCTTTTTTGTAGGGTGACCAGTCAGCCAAAAAAATGAACATATATTTATTATGCCTTATGTAATGAGTCTAAATGTGAATAGCTTCTTATTGTCTTTTTAAAAAAAAAAAAAAAAAAATAGCAAGGTTCATTCCAAGGTGTGTTTGCATGTATTTAAATAATCCAGTTTATTTCTACATGTTATTTTGTTCATAATTTGATGTCGTAATTTCCTTTAGTCTTGGTTTCATTTTTCTTTAAACAGATCAGATTTAAATTAAGTTTATTTTTTGAACCTCTTGAATATTGCACTGAATGTTGAATAAAAATGCTATTTCTTAATTTTGTGTAGAGTCCTTAAAAGTAATATAATTGACTTTGCATGTAGGAGTATACAGTATATGTGTATGTGTATGTGAATAAAATGTACAGTATATATACAGTGGTGTGAAAAACTATTTGCCCCCTTCCTGATTTCTTATTCTTTTGCATGTTTGTCACACAAAATGTTTCTGATCATCAAACACATTTAACCATTAGTCAAATATAACACAAGTAAACACAAAATGCAGTTTTTAAATGATGGTTTTTATTATTTAGGGAGAAAAAAAAATCCAATCCTACATGGCCCTGTGTGAAAAAGTACTTGCCCCCTGAACCTAATAACTGGTTGGGCCACCCTTAGCAGCAATAACTGCAATCAAGCGTTTGTGATAACTTGCAATGAGTCTTTTACAGCGCTCTGGAGGAATTTTGGCCCACTCATCTTTGCAGAATTGTTGTAATTCAGCTTTATTTGAGGGTTTTCTAGCATGAACCGCCTTTTTAAGGTCATGCCATAGCATCTGAATTGGATTCAGGTCAGGACTTTGACTAGGCCACTCCAAAGTCTTCATTTTGTTTTTCTTCAGCCATTCAGAGGTGGATTTGCTGGTGTGTTTTGGGTCATTGTCCTGTTGCAGCACCCAAGATCGCTTCAGCTTGAGTTGACGAACAGATGGCCGGACATTCTCCTTCAGGATTTTTTGGTAGACAGTAGAATTCATTGTTCCATCTATCACAGCAAGCCTTCCAGGTCCTGAAGCAGCAAAACAACCCCAGACCATCACACTACCACCACCATATTTTACTGTTGGTATGATGTTCTTTTTCTGAAATGCTGTGTTCCTTTTACGCCAGATGTAACAGGACATTTGCCTTACAAAAAGTTCAACTTTTGTGTCATCAGTCCACAAGGTATTTTCCCAAAAGTCTTGGCAATCATTGAGATGTTTCTTAGCAAAATTGAGACAAGCCCTAATGTTCTTTTTGCTTAACAGTGGTTTGCGTCTTGGAAATCTGCCATGCAGGCCGTTTTTGCCCAGTCTCTTTCTTATGGTGGAGTCGTGAACACTGACCTTAATTGAGGCAAGTGAGGCGTGCAGTTTTTTAGACGTTGCCCTGGGGTCTTTTGTGACCTCTCGGATGAGTCGTCTCTGCGCTCTTGGGGTAATTTTGGTCGGCCGGCCACTCCTGGGAAGGTTCACCACTGTTCCATGTTTTTGCCATTTGTGGATAATGGCTCTCACTGTGGTTCGCTGGAGTCCCAAAGCTTTAGAAATGGCTTTATAACCTTTACCAGACTGATAGATCTCAATTACTTCTGTTCTCATTTGTTCCTGAATTTCTTTGGATCTTGGCATGATGTCTAGCTTTTGAGGTGCTTTTGGTCTACTTCTCTGTGTCAGGCAGCTCCTATTTAAGTGATTTCTTGATTGAAACAGGTGTGGCAGTAATCAGGCCTGGGGGTGGCTACGGAAATTGAACTCAGGTGTGATACACCACAGTTAGGTTATTTTTTAACAAGGGGGCAATTAGTTTTTCACACAGGGCCATGTAGGTTTGGATTTTTTTTCTCCCTAAATAATAAAAACCATCATTTAAAAACTGCATTTTGTGTTTACTTGTGTTATATTTGACTAATGGTTACATGTGTTTGATGATCAGAAACATTTTGTGTGACAAACGTGCAAAAGAATAAGAAATCAGGAAGGGGGCAAATAGTTTTTCACACCACTGTATACTGTATAATATAGCAGAATTGCATTCAAGAGACATGGCAATTAGCACAGCTGACTCGGAGCAAGGGTCCAGAGTTAGATTTTCTGGTCCCTGTCTCTGTCTTTTTGGTTGTTTATTTAAGCTGACCTAGTAATCATTACTTACCGTCTTTACATCTTGCAAGGTGGGCAAGCTTCATCTTCTTTATTTATATAAACAAATAATGGACCAGAAATGTAAAAATGGAAAACTAAAATCTATTGGTTTATTTATCTATTCCTGCGCAAAATCAATATATGAAATACATGGTTGGGATTTCTGTTGAGAACACTGGAGCTGGATGTGAAGTGGCATTTAAGAAGCCCATTTTATATTATTTTTGTGTTTTGCCCGTTTGGTCCAGCAAAGGTATTTGCTGTACACTTCTACCACATAATCAACAATTTTAGGATACTTCATTGTAATTGCAAATGCATAAAAATAAGAGACTTCCAGTATAACATGTCTTTAGGACTGGATTAAATCTGTCTGCGAGTGCACTTTTTAAAGTTACTTTTGATGGATAGCTACAGATAAATTTGTCACTTACTGCTTTACTTGTGGGGATGCTAGGCTGTCATTTGGGTTGAAAAAAAGAGACAGTTTCTATTTGGCAATTAATTTGTTATTCGAATATTGTTCAAAAGTCAAACTGCCATTATCAATGAATAAAGGATTATAGTTGCTACAAAGTCAGCTTAATTTATATTTAGCCTGGGAAGTTTAATCTCTCAAACGTCAGTTAATTTCCTTTTTTTATTTATATAATTTATTTTAGCTGGATTGTACCTGTTTTCAAAACATGCATCTCAATTCAGCACCTGTCTGTTGGACAACTACCAGTATCTCTTTGAAATCCTGTCAAAGTACTGTAGTCACTCAAATGTAGACATGAAGAAAGCTGGTCATGCTGCATTGGACACATTCTTGAAACAAGTAAGCTTATGTTTCTTTTAAGGTTTGAATTTGGTGGGGAATGAAAACGTACCCAACAATATGTGAAGATCAAAACTCAACTTTGGCTCACACTTTGTAGAGTGCTTACTGTGGTGTTAGTAGTTTTCACCTTGTTTGCAGAGCAATGGCATCTTGAATTTTGTCTAAAGAAGCCATTGTGTTGATTTTTTAGGTCTTGTAAGCCTGGACTTTATTGATAGTTTTTCAAGCCTTGCTTGTCTGATTATGATGTTTTTTTTTTTTTTTAACTTCACAAAGTAGTCTTTGAATTTGTAGAAGACAAAGCCTAATACTGGCTGTTGAAAACAGTTATTCAAGCTCCCAAAAGATTCATGCTTAGAAATGTTACTATGAACCATCTCTTAAAGTAACATCATTAATATAGTGCAGTGTTATTTCTATGTTTTTTCTGTTAATGTTTAAATAATGTATGAGTGCAAACCTCAGCTGTGAAGCTAGAATGTTAGCCACAAACTAAAGAATACCCTCACATGTATTATTTCTCCCATTGATGAATTAATACTTGTCATCTATATAATATAAACAGACAGTAGCAGTACATGTTCAGAGTACAGTACAATCTTATGTTGAAGTCAAAATGTTACATTTTTAAATCTCACTTTTGGCTCACTGTGTACCATATATGTTTTGGGAAAACAGGTGGCTAGCCTTCCTGTGCCAGTAATTTACCCTTGAATAACTGAATAGAAAACTTTGGGATAATGGCTGGAGTTTCAGTCTGATAGCTCTTCTTTGTTTCTTTTCATATAGGTTTCTCTTTTGGTGGCTGAGAATGCTGAGCTTCATAAAAGTAAGCTTGAGTATTTCATGCGTCAGTTTTATAGTATCATTCGAACACTGGACTGCAGTACAAAGGAACTCTCTATTGCCATCCGAGGATATGGACTGTTTGCAGGAGTATGAGTTATTAATTTTACTGCTTTTTATTTTATCTAAATAAATTTGTAATCTAACAGGTTTTCACTTAAATTGTTTTTCCTTGTAGCCTTGCAAAGCACTAAGGTCGAATGATTCAGATGACATCGATTTTATGTACACAGAGCTCATCCAACGCTGTAAACAAATGTACTTGACTGAATCTGATGCAGAAGATGACAACATGTACCAGTTGCCAAGCTTCCTGGACTCCATTTCCAGTGTCATACTGCATCTTGACAAGGTACTGCATTTTTGTGGAATCCTCACAGGTGAATGGTTTGACTTCACAGAGATTTTATATAGTCATTATTATCAATAAGGATGTTTTGTCTTTATTTGTCTTCTGTTTCTTTACAGATTCCTGAGGTATACACCCCTGTTCTAGAGAGGCTTCTGGTTGTCCAGATTGATAGTTTCCCACAGTACAGTCAGAAAATGCAGCCAGCATGCTGTCGATCCATAATAAAGGTGCTTGTTGCATTGGCAGGGAAGGGCCCTGTTTTATGGAGCTTTATTAGCACAGTTGGTAAGTTTTATTCTTGTGACCTCCACAAAATCAAGAACATGACCTTTGTGCTGTCCTAAAGCCTTGTGACAGTCTTGCTGGAGAATACCTTTGTTTACGTGTTATTTAAGTTCATAGATATATTGTTATAGGGCACCATTTTATGTTTTCTAATTGTGTTGATTTACCTTATTCTTGTCTGAACAGGAATTCATTTGGCATCCTACGTTGGCTCTTTACTAAAATATTCTAAGCAACACATTTAAAAAGAATAGTATTAAGATGACTTGTTTCTCCATTTGTCAACGGCATAAGGCTAAAACTAGAAGGAGAAGATTTGCAGCTGCAGTTAATTTAAATTAAGCTAAGCAGAAACATTCATTTTGCTATTTTTTTAATGCCACATAAGTAAAAGAAAGGAAATTAGAAAGCTACAAACAAGTTTGATTGGGGCAACTAATTTGTAGTATAGTAAATGTGAAGAATTTATTTGTATTAGAGACAGGTTAGTTCAGTTAGATTACATTTCTTAGAAAGCTAATATTCAGTACAAGTTCAATATTTTGGATGATTTTAGCAAGTCAAAATATATATTTTTTTTTAACTCTGAAATTAGTCATGCTATAATGTTTTTCTTTACCAGTGATTTCCAGGTCAGTCTTGGGGCCTGCTGGTCTTTTTTACCTATTCTGCATTTATTAAAGAGAGGTGGCATGAAATAGTTTTATTTTTGGCATAGTTTTAAGTTATTAACTTTTATTTTGTTCTTTTTCAGTTAATTCACCTTTTCTGTGTGGTTTTCTACCTTACTTGTATCTTGTTAATAACATCATTTCACAGATAATTAGACTGGTAGGAATAAAAACTTAACTTGGAAACTACAACAACAACAACATTTATTTATATAGCACATTTTCATACAAATAATGTAGCTCAAAGTGCTTTACATGATGTAGAAAAGAAAAATAAAAGACAAAGTAAGAATTAAAATAAAACAACACTAATTAACATAGAATAAGAGTAAGGTCCAATGGCCAGGGAGGACAGAAAAAACAAAAAAACTACAGACGGCTGAAAAGAAAAAATAAAATCTGCAGGGGTTCAAGACCATGAGAACTACTCATCTATACTATATATACTTACTTCTGTCCAGCAGTTAGACATTTTTGAACACGTTAGACATGTTAAATGTAGCATTACCAATTCTAAAGTTTTCTGTAAATATATGACAATTTGATTAAACAAACAACAAAGAATACACATTAGCTTTCCCTGTTTTTATTCAACCCATTCTTTTAAGGCATTTTCTTTATTGGAAAACGAATGTCAGCCTTTTTACTCAGCCAAATATTTAATTTGTCTTTTGTGTTTCTGTGGCCTAGTTTTTTTATAGAACAGGTTTTGTTTATTCATGGTTTTTGTGTCTTGCAAGTACTTTTTTTTTTTTTTTTTTTTGTTAATTCGTGCCCACACATACTAAAATTCAAGGGCGTTTTATAAAGAAATAGGATAATTTTTCAAAATAAGTAAAATATAATTTACTTAATTAAAATCATGAAAGCAACTATTTATTAAACAGAAAAAAGTCAAATTAAGCAGTGTATAAATTGAGTTTATTTTCCTTTTTACTAAAAAAAAAATCTCAAAATATGAAAATCCTAGCGATGTTAATAAAGATCATAAAAAAATAGGATGAAAAAACACTGAATTATCCCCAAGTAATTCTTGCTACATTCCAGTAATATGTAATTTATGGATTGACATAAAAACATTAAATCTGGTAAATAATATTTTGCTTAATCAGGGTAAGAGTGCATTTAAAAGCAGATGTTGGTTGGCTTTAAATCCTGCAGACACAATGGTTCTCTAGGACTAAAATTGAGAACCACTCGGTTAGATGCTAAATAGTTCCTTTGTCATTTGAATTTCACTGTTTCAAGCAGCTGGTGAATGGTCCCATTACACTTCATTTTCATAATCTTACAGAATCAGGGTCAGACAGTTGTGTAGTCTGCCGTGCCCAGCAGCTCATTGCAACCAATTTGTGAGTTAGCCCAACAAAAGGAAATTGATTTTGATTTGTTCTTAAGTCATAAGTGTGGGTTGTCTGTGTGTGAGAGTTGAAAACCAATGAGTGCTCATCTAGAAATATAGTGCATACAGAGCAGGAACGAGGAATAAGGAGCCATTGATGTTTTGGACCATACAAACAGAAGACATTCCTGTCTTTTTTGACGTCCTTTGTTTGTCCATGACAGAATTGAAAAGAAAAAACAAAAATTGTTCTGACTGAGGCTGATCCCTCTATGCCTAAAAGCCTTTGTATAGCACATCTCTGGATGTCTGACAGCATGCTGTTGGCTGTCAGAATGTGGAGAGCTTGCAGTACTTTACAGATTTAAAACTTTCCTGGCAAGTTGTCATGGAGGTGTGTAATTTTTCATCCTCTGTGTTTTCTAATTGTGTACTATGACATCCTTTGGCAATGAGATCAGGAACTGCAGATATTAAGTTTGACATCCACTCCAACTAGATGTTGAGTAATGTACTAGTGGCTTAAGTGAATTATGTTATTTAGATGAAATTAGATATTTTAGTGCTTGGATTATTAACATGCAGGTTAATTGAAGTGAAGCACAGAAATGTTGACCTAGTAAAATTTGCTTCATCAGTAATAATTGGCTTTGAATTAAGAAAGTAGGTTTGAAAAAAATGTGCAGCCTACTAGGACTGAACTTGAGGACCTGCTGTAGTATATGGCATCGCTAGCATATGGCTAAAAGTAACACAGCAAAGTACAGATTTAAAAAAAAAAAAAAAAAAAAAAAAAAAACATTACAGGAAGGTGAAATGATTTTGGGAATTAGCAGGGACGTCTATGTGAAAAAAAATGGTGAAGGAGGCATGTATACCATCATTGTTTTGTTCATTAGTAAAATGATTGTTCATTAGCGACATGTTTGTTCATTAATCCCGTTGGCATCTCCTGAATATTCTCCATGTGCCTATGTAGAGTAAATTTAATGAAATACTACAATTACCATTGGCAAGAAAGTAATTTACTCCTTGGTGTTAGTTTTAGAAAAAAATATTACATGTAACAGAAACGGTAGGAAAAGTATGTCTGGTGTCCTCTGCTCTACTAATGAAGATTTGATACATGTCCATAGTGTGACATGTTTTGAAGCAGTCGCCTATGTACAGCCTGATGTTGCCAATAGGACAGTAGAAGCATTTTCCTTTGGACATTTATCTTGTAATATTTTTTCAGTTGTTTGGGGATTAGAGGGTAGAATGACGGTACTTGATTCGCACGATCAGCGCACCTGCTTGTTATTATAGGCTAACACAGCGCAAAGTGTAGTGACTTTCACATTTTCTTGACATGAATGACAGTTGCTGCATAGTGAACAATACTCACGGGCCTATTGTCTTTCTACTTGATCACTATCATTTTACCTTGCACCTACTTGTACCATAGTGAACCTTAAAGCGACTGAATTCAACAGGCATATCACAGCAGTTTGGTCATAAATAATAATGCATTGCTTTAACTATCCATGTCAATTTCTGATTACCAATACACATTGGCATCTCTATCACTCATTTGAACTAAGGGTTCAGTTTCAGTTTGTTCTAAAGTGGTCTTTACAGGTTCTTGTTTACGTGTCATTGTGTTTTGATTTAAGGCTTCACCTCACTAATGAATATTGATGAATTACCTTAGAGTGGCAAAACGCATAGAAATATTCATGTGTTTGTGCAGTATACTGTTATTTTATCAACTAGATAGCAGTGGAATACTGTCTGTTGCGGGGTGGGCAGTGTCCGTCCTGCAGGGCTGCAGGTTTTCATTCCAACCCAATTGCTTAATTAGAAACTAATCCTTGCCAATCTCAGACCTTATTTAATTGGCTTGTTAGTGTGCAATGTTAGGTTCTTGTATCATAGATTTTTTCCTTTCCAAAATATCATCCAAATGATTTGAAGCCTAAAATGGATAATTTTCAGTCATATTTTTCTCTTAAGTGTTTTATTAAACCAAATAGCGCATGATGAATCCACACAGGTGTAAGTGGAAACAAGTTAAACAAGTTATCTTATTGTTAATAAGGAGCCATTAGAACAGAGAATGCAGCTGTTTAAGACTGAAGTGAGCAGTTTAAGGGTGGGGAACCTTAACAAGTAAGGTCACTAAAATGAAGTATCAAAATGTCACTTGAGCAATAAGTGTTTCATCATCAATAAGTTGCATTTCATTAAGAAACTGGATTGGAACAAAAACCTGTAGCCATGGCGGCCCTTCATGACCAATAGCCCAAACCTGGTCTATAGAATTATCCAGGCTTAGTGCTGTAAAGTGGATTGCTACACATCACCCCGAGTCTAACTTGGTTTAACCATAATTACATAGAATTTCCAGCTTGAGTCACACTTAGTCTTAATGCCAAAAAGGGTAAAGTAATCACCAGCAGCACTGACGTTACTGTGAGGACAAGCTTGTTAAGCCTTGTAACACTTTAGAGATATTTTATCAGCATGCATTTTTATTTTGGCTAATTGTAACTTCTATATTTTATGAGGTGGTAAATTGGCCAATTTTGTAGTTATGAGCATTGTGCTACTGATGGTGGTATAGTTCTTGATGTTTGCCGCTCGTGTTGCAGTAGAAGATTGTACAGTGCAGCTGTCAGTTTTACAAGCAAGAGTGTTTATATAATCGGCATGTGAAGGAAGGAGAGGGAGAAACAGTTACAGTTTTAGTATGATAGTGACAGTAATACATTTTAAATCATTCCTAATATTAAGCATAATTTTGGAGTAATTTTTTGCCCTCCCTTTATGTTTTAAGGGGTAAACCTGTTTAATATGTGGGTTTTTTTTTCCCTTTGCCCAGATTTATTTTAATCTCTAGCAATATTGCAAGCTAAGTATTCTTTTGTATTTTATATTTAATCTATAGTTAGAAAAATAGCTATTTTAATAAATAGGACATTTTGTGTGTGTGTGCGTTTATTTTGGCAAAATAATAAAATGAACATATGGTACAAATTGCTTATTTGTGCATGAACTTTATAAACATATTTTTCTTGACTTGATATTCTGTGATAATCAAGAAAGAATTCAGAATACAAAGGTTATTGAACCATTAGGATCCAGTGACCATAATATAATTAGTTTTACAGTCTTTTGGCATTTTGAATGAACAAAAAATTTAACTATCAAATTATATTTCTAACAAGCAAATTTTGAGCAGATGCTGAAATGTTTTAAAGAAAAACATGGCCCTGAATAAACTTCTAAATGTTAGGCTAGTTGAGGAGCAATGTGGTAGATTTAAAGTTGTAATAATAAAATGCTGTAAGAGGAAATTGCTGTGACTGGATATTTGAATCACTTCCTAAGACGTTCTGTTACCAGGTATCCAACGCTTCTAGCCTAAATGATCAAAATTTGTTTCACATGGATGGGATGTATTAGCTAGGCCTGTCTTAATTGCTTACTTTACAGAATTCAATTTTAGTTTGACATTTGGGAGTAGGTACCCAAAAAGAAAAATTTAGGACAGAAAATATTTTAAATCTATTAAAGGTTTCCTGTTGCTGCATATACCTGAACTACTTTTTATGTTATAGTTCACTGTTTTGAAGTACAGTAGTGCTGATAAACTATCCAAGATGGCAATTTTAAATTCCTTAAAATAGTAAAAGGAAGATTAAATACAGTCAATAGCAGTTAGTGGGAGCACCATCTGATTTTTAGAACTTGAATTAATAGTTGAGGCTGTGGGTGAAATTTTAATACTACTGGCACATATGAAGTTGGTTTTACATTGAAGAAAGGTGTGACCTAATCTTTAGAAGATGAAATGGGAGAGGCAATTTAAAAAATGCAGACAAATATACTTTGTTGGTTTCATAGCAAAGCATTTAGTTAGGGTGAAAATATTCTGTGAATTTTCATGAGACATCTCATCGCTGTACTTTTACTTCATTAGCTTTGCTCTTTCACTACACATTCAGTAACACTGCATTAGTGAGAGCCAGTTTTAAGTTAATTGCAACTTTTAAGGCAAGTTAACAACTTTAACCTCCTTAGCGTTACATTTCTTCTCAAAAAGACATGTAAAAAGCATTGCAGTTTTGGCTTGGAAAATTTTGCTAAACACTAAAACTATGAGCCAGAAGTGTAAAAAGTATAATAACAATGCTAATAATAATAATAATGATGAATATAATAATAATATGAAATTAATGATGATGATACTATTAGCAGATATCATCAAGCTACCAGTTCCCATGTGTTTGATTAGGGAAAACTGCTTTGTTGTGCAGACATTTACCCAAAACTGTTCAGCATAATGGTTCATCTCAGCAACAATTCTTTTGATCACATCATCATCAAAAATAACTTCAAGTAAGTACATGGATCTTGGCTGTTAACATTCACTTTTATTCCTGGCTGCACCTCAGAGTCAAAATATGGTGGTGCTGGTTTATTAGAAACAGGACCAACAGAAACCCAAAAGCGAGCATCACTTTCGGATTCATTGCTTGAAGACTGATTCACTTCATCTTCACTGCTGATGAGAGGCTCTTCAACATGACTGCTCTTATCACTGTCAAGAGCGTGCAACACCTGTGCTGCTTATAACGTTTCTTTTGAGACGCCATTATGGGGCTAGGAAAAGACGCATCTATACGATTGCCTGGGTTACGTTCAGTCCTGATGCTTATCTAAGACACACCTATACTGTTGCCTGAATAAGGCTCGAGGCTAATACTATTAGCATTTTTATAGCCTGGGTAATGCTTGGGTCTAAAACTTACATTAAACATGTCTATACAGTTACCCAAGTGACACTCTGGACTAACGCTTCTAGCACTGTTTTCACGGCCCAAGTGATGCTTACGTGCAACAACACTAAGGAGGTTAAGAAAAAGGTTACTGTATTTTTTGAGAAAGTTTTTTGATTTAATAGATTGCATTGCAATTAGTAAACTAGTGTATAAGTAGAGAGCATTCAATACTTTCTCAGATCATGTACCCTCACCATTATCCATTCAAGGAGTAGAGAAAGAAAAAGACTTAAACTGAAGTTATCACTCAAAGATAATGAACTATCCAAAAGATCAGAAATGGTTCAGCAGGATCAGTTTGTTGGTTACAAGAGTAATAATAAATGCCTTAAAAATCCTAAAGGACCTTTGAACTGTTACTCATATAGTATTTTTTTCCTAATTTTAAATTAAACAGAAGATCCTTTTCCTACTGTGCTGTTGTGGGTAGTTTAGGAAGATAAGATTGTATTCTGCAATTCATTCTACGTTATCACAGTAGTTTGTTTGTTTGTTTGTTTATTTAGCAGTAGTGTCTCACTATGTACATCCCCATTCTGTCATGCACCAGCCACCTTGGCATGTTCAGCTTTAAAGAATTCATGTGCCATCCTCCTATACCACACTCCACAAATCATTAAGAGGATCAGAGAGAGGGATTTGTTTCTTGGAGTCTCTGGCACATTTATATAAATATATATGTTCAAAGACCTGTGGGGGAGTTTTCACCTTGGTGATTTGAGGTAGATGTATATATACTGTATTTAATTTCACAGTTAAATATCTGTCTTGTGGGTTGAGGTCCTTGTAGTTCATATCATGCAAATAAATAACTGAGTAAGAGGTGCTTGAAAACTACCATTTATTTCCAGTACTGAAACTGCTGCCGTGCAGTTTTAAAAATGTGTTTTTTGATACTTTTTCACTACTGCTATGTCATGCAACCCTAATCTGTGATGATATCTTTCTTTATAGTTTTATACTGAACATCTTACTAAGTATCTAACATCCATCCTCTTGCTGTTACATTGGGGGAATCCCTATCTATCACAAATCCAAGCCCAGTATTAATATTTTGTTATTTATAAATGCCAAAACTAATTTACTTAAATAACATTTCTATTACTACTTGATGGGCATACCAATATATTAAAGCTGCTGTTACTATTTGCATTTATATAAGAATTACTTTGTTCACTGTTGAACATAGTTGAATAATGTAGGTACTTTTAATAAAATGGATAGGTTTTCTATTTTTGCTGTGGTATTCATCATCAAGTCCTTCCATGAAAACCCTAAATACAAAGAGCACTTTTTGATTTATGTTAGGTAGATTGCCCAGAGGGGACTGGGTGGTCTCTTGGTCTGGAATCCCTACAGATTTTATTTTTTTTTTCTCCAGCCTCTGGAGTTTTTTTTTTTGTTTGTTTTTACTGTCCACCCTCGCCATCGGACCTTACTTATTCTATGTTAATTAATGTTGACTTATGTTTATTTTTTATTGTGTCTTCTATTTTTCTGTTCTTCAATTTGTAAAGCACTTTGAGCTACATTTTTTTTGTATGAAAATGTGCTATATAAATAAATGTTGTTGTTGGTATTGAGCAGATACGGAGTATCGTGAAATTTCATTGGTAAAAGTATCAAATACAAAAAATCTGATACTTTGACATCTCTATTTGGCCCATGCATTTTTCTCAGGTGACATTCAAGATCAGGATGATGTTTATATATTCAGTGCCTTAGCTGCTACACAATCTATGTTTTTTTTTTTTTTTCAGAGTTAAAAACTGTGTGGATATATTTATTTCTTCAAGTTTTTTCGAGAATTACAAATAAGATTTAGAACCACATGAATTTTGTTTTGTAAATTTTTAAACTGTACTTTTCCAACTTTTTGTGGGGGTGACATATTTTCATTATTTAGCCTGAAGCAGATGACACTTTCCCTTTAGTATGCTTACTTATAAAATCAAGTCAACCTTTCTTAAATGTTCAGTATATTTTTTTCTGCTTTGAAATATGCCAAAATGTTAAAATGTTTTAACTATTGGTGGTGTTTTGGGGGGAAAAAATCTTTGGTCAATATTTGAGATTAAAAAGATTCCATTTACTGTCAGATGGGAAAATAATTGTGTTCTTATTCATGGGAATTCACCAGAAGTCAAAAAAGTTAAATTGCATCAATTTAAATTCATTCCAAATGGCTGCTTTTGTTTTTTTGTGATACTTTTAAACGCCAAATGTATTCAAGTTGTAAACATCATGCTCCAATTAAAAGAAGCTGAGCTCTAGCATGCTTTCATTTCCTCATAATCAGTTTTTTCATTGAAATGTGGGAAAGTAGTGCCCTTTGGCTTCATCACTTTGAATTTGGAATAAAGTTAGACGATTCTTTCAGAGAAGTCATTAAAATAGTTAATTAAATTGTTGATTTAAATTGAAGTGGCATAGAAAGGTATTGCAAAAACTTGAGCATCTCTAGACAGTGTACTATACACATTATTCTTATGACTGGGAGTGTTGTTGACATCCCTTTATGAAAGTTTGAGACCTTCATTTGTCTTGTTTAAGCCTGTCAAGACTGATTTTCTTCTTTTTTATCTTCAGTTATTACATACTAGTAACTAAGCATTTTTATCTAATTTCTGTGAATAGAAAATTAATATTATTTACATGCAGCCAGTCTGTTTCAAATATATACTATTAACAGATACAGTGAACAGAACTTTGAGGGGAACTCTGGGGAGAAAATAATAAGTGATCCCTTTGACCGTTCATTGTAATACACAAAATATTTTAAAATTTTTCCTCTGTTGTGTTAATTAAATGTGCTAGGCTATGGTATTTCAGACTATTTCAGATCATACTTTCCATTTTTAATATTTTGCTAGTTTGCTTTCCTTTTCTTTATTATTGGTCTTAACAGTGTGTTATTTTGCTCAACCTTTTCCATTAAACATTTGAGATAATAATGTTTGTAATATTAGAAAAAGTAGACACACAGTTTAATTCTGAGTAAAAATATATTCTTCTTTCAAAGTCCCTGGAATGAAGATTACATGATTTAACAAAGTGCTAATAGAGCTGAATATATTTTAGATTTGGAGGCAAGGCAAGGAAACTGCTAGGAAAGCCCCATCCTTCCTTCAGCGAAGAATAGTGGTAGCCAATTATAGTGGTGGTGAAGTGGCTGATGCCTCCCAGACTGAATGAAGCCAGTCATAAGTATACTCCAAAACGTTCAGGACAAAGGATACTGACCCTAGTTACTGATCTATGATTGCCAATTGTCCTTTGAGTTCAGGTTCTGTTTGGTTCTAGGTATTTAGTGTATTTTCCCCCCTTGTTAATTTGTTTTTCTCCCTCCATAAGGGTACAGTTTGTGACATTAGTTTCCTACATTTGCAAGTTCAGGGATAATCTGTTTAGTATATCTTTAGGTGATTGGCCATTGAAAACGTAACAGTTAACACAAAAATCTATCTTGTCTGCTACCAATGAGCAGTGATTCTGTAGTAAAGCTTGAGCATCTAGGACTTTTTGCTGTAAAAGGTGAAAAAAGATGGCATGCACCTGCAATATATGGAACTGTCCAGACATTACTTGGGGTAACGTTTTGCAGTGACGTGCCTAGTAATCCAGTGTCTATTCACTTTTTCTCCATCTGCTACTTCATTACATTATATTTTATCACACACATTTAGCATATCTCCAGAAGTTTTGCTACATTTTTTTTGAACCATTAATAATAATTCTTCTACTGCATCATGTCAAGTGATAAAATATTAATTATATAATCTTAGGGTTCAGTAAAAAATTAATATTAATAAAAAGTCTTATTTGGTTTTAAAAATATTAAGCCCTATTTTTAAATGTGGACTTGCCATTTTGCCTCTCCTTTGATTTTTATCCTCCGTATGATACAGTATATTTTGTCGAGGTTTATGCACCGGGTTGGAGGTTTTATGGCAAATTGGCCTAGAGGTGTCAAGCAAAGAGGAGCCCAAAAATATGACAGCCCTAATAGGTTTGCATAAATCTTGTCAAAACTTGTCCTGAACAGGGAGATACCAGAACCACACTTGAGGAATGGATTTTGTAAGCAGTTTCCCAGGTGGCCAATTTAGGCCATCTCAAATAAGTTACATGGGGCTGCCATCTAGGCCCACCATTGGGTGTAGCTGTAGTCAAGTGATATACATGGGTAGGAAAGGCTGGAACCGTAGAGATCTTGTTATTGGAAACTGGAGCCAGTGCTTGCATGGGAATTTGAAGAATATAGGCTTAGCATAGCTGAACGTGTCTCTATGCACAGCATTGGCTTAAGAACCAGACTGCTTGAGAGTCGGTGGTCATTTCTGTTGCTAAGAGGCTTTTCATAGGAGAAGTCCTAGGCACATGTGGGGAATGTATAGGTTGGTTAGAAGGTCACTTCAATTCAACTTAAATTCTCAGAGAGGAAACCTTTCACTTTGTTTAGATGCCTATAAACGTTTCAGATTATTTGACCTTTTTAAATACAGTGGATGTTGTGCTTGGAAGGGGGTTTACATCTTTGAACTATGTAGTTTTTCTGTGAAACTTTAACACACAAATGATGGAATCACCTGGAGGTGTGTAATTGGGGAGGTATGGTCTGACTGATCTCAGTGACAACTGGTTTTGCTGAGAGGTACTGACAGGAATTTAGTGAGGCCATAGAAAACTTTTTTTTTTTTTGGGTGGCCTCAATAAGTACTCCCATAACCATTTAATAAGTCGGGAATGGAAGGTAAAACATTCCCAGGGCTGTTGTCAACAAATACGAGGAAAACACTTAACAACTATAGATGGAGTATTTTGAAAAACTACTACGTCTGGTGGATATACCCTCTAAACACAATGTCACATAGAGTAACATAGCTTCTAGTTAGAGAGGATATTAAAATTGATGATTAAAGTTGCTGATCTTATCCCCAGAGAATGATAATTTACGTGACTAGAAATCGCTGCACATGTCAAATTATGTGACTGCCTGCTGATTTTCCAGCACAATTTCATGTTTCTGAAGAATTATGTGTTTCGCCCCTTTATCGAACATTCAATAATGTACTGACTGCCTGACACTTCCGATGCTGTACAAAGGGTTTACAGGTTTGGCAAGTTCAGACTCAATTGCTCCCTCTTTATTTTTTCCTTTATTCAATTTTGGAGTGGTATGTAAACGATAATATATCAGACAGATAACCCACACTTCAATCAGCAAGGTCCAAAACAGCCGCATTCCTTATTCTTCATTACTGCATTATATTCATTGTACTTCTAAATGGATGCTAATTGGCTGTTTGATTCTGTCAGGGTGAGTCATAACTGTAGGTGAACTGGGCACGTTGGGCGATACAATTTGTGGTAATAGAAGCGTGCAGAAACTGTCCCCAACTCGTTACGGTTATGTAAATGAAGTCTATTGAAGTTGCCAAAGTCATTATCCGAAAGCTCTATAGTGGCAGTGCTACAGTACTGAATGAAATTTATCTGAAAAAGTTGAAAGCAGTTCACAGGAAGTGTTCTCTGGTGGTTAAGGTGTTGTTGGCCAGTTAACCTACTGTTACTGCAATCCTTCCACACCTTGATTTACTCCACGTGTTGCCACTGTGCCCCTCACAAGGAAAAGCAGACAGAAAATGAGATAAGATTAGCTTACCCCTTGTATTTTGAAAAGCTTGTTTTCTTTCATGTCAGCTTTGAAGTTTGTGCCAAATCCTGAAATCCACAAGCTCTTGGGAGTATTTTGGCACAGACCAATGCAAAGTTGTTGGTAAATAAAGCAGGCAGTAGTAGGGATTCTAGTGTACAAATAAATGTGTTTCCTTCCCATATTGTGCTACATTAAAGAAATGTGAATAATACGGAAACACTTGCCAGAGGCCTTTAATTTCCCCATAGACACATTAAATATAAAACAGTGCACTTCTTACTAAAACAATTGTGTTCATGCTAAGATTGATGGATGTGAAAAATCAGCTGTATATTTGGCTAGTTTTGCCACTTTGTTCTCAATTCTTAATTTCCTGGCAGATACATAAAAGTATTCCTTTTGTTTTTCAGTGCATCAGGGCTTGATTCGTGTTTGTTCAAAGCCAGTGCTACGCAGTGGGGTGAGATCATACTTATTTATATCTTATCATTTTTTATGATTCTACCTGACAGGTTTATATTGGTAAAAGACAGAAAGAAAAGAATTTGAAAAAAAAAACTGAAAACAGTTTATCAGTTTAACAAAATGGTGGTAGTCATCAAGTTTGAGAGAGAGAGTATAGAGGGATATAGTAGAAAGAAAACTGATTTATGAGGACATTAGTATTGATTGGTTCTATGTAAAAGAAAGATTGTGGAGGCTAACAAAAAATCAGCTTTTGGAATCTCTCCTGACTATTCCATTTTAACAGTCAACATATTTATAGTGATGTTAATTAGACATCGTAGTGAACGGAAGTTTGATGGACAAAAGCCACCACAAGAATATAAATATTATATTACTGGTTAATTACCGGTTAGGCCAGTGGCTTGCCACCTGTGGTACTGTATTTTTTTCTAGTTGTCATGAAATAAGATGAATTCAAACTATTTCTATAATATCTCCCACATACAAAATCAACATACAGTACATCATTATTAGAATGTGAAATATTATCACTTCCAGTTTTTGAAAGACATTTGGGGTTCTTTTTGGAGATGGAAGTAACAATAAATAGATACTGTAGATTCCGGAATATAAGCCGAAAATTTCGTCCTAGATTTTTGGCTTGGAGTTTGGGGGTCGGCTTATACAACGAGTATCGTTTCAAATTCAAGATTTCCAGTGCAATGCCGGTTTTGCCGATGAATACGGAAGTAATTAATGATGAAACCACAGTGCCATCTTTCAGATGAAGAAGTAACTTTGCATGCCAGTACTTTAAATTAAATAAAGAATTTATTCAAAAAAGTGTTTTAGTTGTTGATTTTATTATTAAAATGTATAATAAATTATCGGTAAGTTTAAAATAAAATACCGTTGTTTTGATTTACGACCAACATCTTGCGTTACGACCCGAATGCGGTCACGTGTATCTGCTTGAGCGATTGTAAACAAACAACCAAGATCGTTAGTAAGCGTCAGTCGGAGCCCAGATACATGTGTTTATGGATGTAATTTCGGACATTGCAGTGATTTACCTATATATATATATAATTCACTAAGACCATGCAAGCAAGACACATAATTGCTAAGGAAGGAAGAGAAAGTAACGAAAGCGATCACAATCGAAACGAAGATGGAAATTGTGTGGAAATTTGAGAGTGCTGTTCGTGTGACCGATCTCACTAATATGTACAGCATGTCGGAATCCACCATCTCGACAATTTTACAAAGAAAAGATTTGCATAAGGAGGCTCCTTCTAAACAATAACCACCTTCCGTTTCATTCTCTTCCTCCTCCCTTCCTGCAGCCCAAAGATGTCAAATTAAATGGTGAGTACAGTATGAAATTGTTGTTTCTAGAATAGAATAGAATAGAATGCCTTTTATTGTCACTATACACATGTATAATGAGATTAAAAGTAGCTCCTTCAGTGCAGACATATGTGTAGAACACAACAAGTAAATAAACAAATAAACAAATGGTGTGAAAAGATGCAAAGAAGTTGCAAAGAAAAGTTCTGTAATAGTGCTTGTATGGTTGTTTCTTTAGCCTTAGCATAACGCCGGATCTGCGACCCCGCTTCTGCTTTCTTTCCCTCCTCCGTCTGCGTCGTCCCCTAGACCCGACAACAATCCACGGAGAGCCCGCTGGTCTCGCTATGTTGTCTGGGATGTTGTGCGTGGTCTGGGATGTTGTGCGTGTGATGAAAAACACTCGAAACAGATGTCTGGCTCTGGATACCGATGTCTATAAGGTTCTGATGGGTGTAGCGGATGTTCGCCGAACCGATCGTGCACAAACAAGCAAAGAAAAAAAAAGTACAAAAACAACAAAGTGCACTGAAAAGGAGAGCCCTGAGCCGCTGCGACCATGCGCGCTGCCATGCTCCTAGCTTAATCTAGCCTACTTCTGGTAGGCTAGGCACTTTTTATAACTTTTTGGTTAGTACATTAGAAAAATTATTGGTGTTTTGGTAAATTATGCACATTATACAACCCTTTTTTATTATGAAAAGGTTAAGTAAGTGTTGCAGTGGGAGGTTTGGAACGCATATTTCCATTATTTCTTATGGGAAAAATAGTCTTGACTTATAACCAACTTGAGTTACAACCAGCCCTCGCGAACGAATTAAGTTCGTAAGTCAAGGGTCCACTGTATTGCGTATTTAAGTTAATCAAATTTATAATGAGTCTCCGGAAATCCACCCGCCGATGTACCGTATTTGTGTATATAGTTTCAATACAAAGGTTTCATTTTACCAAACTTCTCCGCAATCACTTCCTGGTTTCTATCAAAAATGCCGGCAGTCTCAAATTCTCGCCGATAAACATGATAAATATACCTGAAGAGACACTTTTAAGGAAATTTAGAAAATTTTGCTTGGAGAAGGGGGTCGGCTTAAATACCAGTCATCGGCAAATACATGTAATTTAGTAGGTAGAAAAGGGTATATAAAAGCTTATATACCGAGTCGGCTTATATTCCGGGATCTACGGTACTTTATTAATCCCAAGGGGAAATTCACATAATCCAGCAGCAGCACACTGTTACAAAAAAACAATATTAAATTAAAGAGTAATGAAAATGCAGGCAAAAACAGAGAATAACTTTGAATAATGTTAATGTTTACCCCACCCCCCTGGGTGGAACTGAAGAGTCACATAGTGTGGGGGAGGAACGATCTCCTCAGTCTGTCAGTGGAACAGGACAGTAAGAACAGCCTATCGCTGAAGCTGCTCCTTGCCTGGAGATGACACTGTTCAGTGGTTGCAGTGGATTCTCAGTTATTGACAGGAGCCTGCTCAGCGCCCGTCGCTCTGCCACGGATGTCAACCTGTCCAGCTCCGTGCCAACAATGGAGCCTGCCTTCCTCACCAGTTTGTCCAGGCATGAGACGTTCTTCTTTATGCTGCCTCCCCAGCACACCACCGCGTAGAAGAGGGCACTCTCCACAACTGTCTGGTAGAACATCTGCAGCATCTTACTGCAGATGTTGAAGGATGCCAACCTTCTAAGGAAGTATAGTTGGCTATATAATACAGGGTTGATTGGCTAGGAAAAGGAGACTAGTATACATGGTGGTGGGCATTTTCACCTGACTGTGGAAACTAAGCAGTGTTTTAGTTGATTACTTGATTACTACTTGAATAAGAAATTGCTGGGATGTGCAGTACATATTTCTGTAGGTCAGCCTTACAGCTCCATGGATTTTATCTGTGTGGAGTTTAAACATTCCCCTTCTTGTTTGCTTGAGTTTTACCTTTGGGGACCACATCCCATACAGGCATACACATTAGGTTCAGTGTTGACTAGAAATGGTCTCTGTGTATATCTGAGTGTAGGTGTGTGCCAGAAATGTACTTCTAGGAGTGGATTTAAGACAAGTGCCTGTGAGAGTTTATTAATCTTAAAATGAACTCCTTGGTGGATCAGGCGTATTTCATAGGGATGAAAGAACAGATTTAATAAGGAGATATTGAAAATATGGAAAAAACAGACATTTCCAAGATGGCTAGATTGTTCAACACCTGTTTAAGAAAGCCTTTGTGCATTACTTCAGTGTGAAACCTTCTTTATTATTGTAGTAAATTACTTATTTATACAGTTTTGTGGTGTGGTACATTTGTATTCCAGGTCAGGGTGATCTTGACGTTCCACATAGACTGAATCCAAGTTTTTAAATTTAGAGGTATTTTTAATCTGTGTGTTCTTGCTTATAAGGAAGAAGAAAGTGATCAAGAGAAAGATGCTCAGGTACGCAGTGGCAAGTGGAAGATTCCTTCTTATCGTGACTATTTGGATCTCTTTAAGAGCTTGTTGGACTGTGATAAAATGATGGTAGGTACTTACATGCCCTTGATCTGATTTTTGTTAGGGTACAGCTTGGGGCTGTCAGATTAGCCAAAAAAAAAAGAGTTTGGATATTCCAATTAAAAATAAGTAAATATTCAGATATTTTTAACTTAGGTTAATGATCTTGAGTGTTATATTTGTATGATTGTACAAGTTTTTTTTTTTACATTGTTATTATAATGATGACTACACAGCAAGAACAAACAGCACCAACAAAAAATAAAAATAAAACCCCAGTCAGTCATTGTCCAACCCGATATATCCTAGTACAGGTTCACGGGGGTCTGCTGGAGCCAATCCCAGCCAGCACAGGGCGCAAGGAAGGAACAAATCCCTGGGCAGGTGTCCAGCCCACCGCAAAACCCCAGTCATTTAACTGTTATTTAAATACTTGTCACAATATGTTTGCGGTGCAGGGACACCAGCTGACTACAAGAAGACCCAGGCAATATTACCATTCTGTCATGGGTCAGTTAGTAAGAATGCGACCGGGTGAGAATAGTGATTGAAGTAAAAGAGCAGGCATGTCAAAGGTGGGCTTGTTTTATAATTTTGGAGTTGTTCAATTGGCAGTGATGGGTACAGGTAATATTATGGTATTCAGAATAAATAAATAAATATGTCAGCACCTGTGGACTCACCTGGATAAACAGTTTCTTTGTGACTTACAGGATCATCATGTTATCAAGTCAGGGTCTACACAATCTGTCTTTTTTTTTTTTTCTCCTTTACAGATGAAGCAATTTTTTAATACAGATGGCCTGAATATTTTTGATTACATCTCATTGTTTAGGCATTATTTGTCAAACTGGCAGCCATGTAAGGAGGAGAATATTTGTCAGACACAGTGTGTTGGATCTTTAAAGCTGGGAGTTTTAAGCGTTGTAATAAAAGGAAAATTAGAATTATGTGTTGTTTTTTCCTTTTGCTTCAATGAGAAGATCATATCATTGAACAACAGTCAGGAATCTAAGGTTTAGAAGTGAATGGGGCAGAATCAGATGTAAAATGATAGTTTAAAGAAAACATTTAGAAAAACTGCTCCCAACACAATTGTGGGGTCAAAAAAAAAACTACATCGTAGAAAGGGTCTAGCTGTACTTTTTACAAATAAAGATAACAGGCAAACCATTCACAATTACAAAATAGCTGCTTGTGGAAGTGAGGTGCTAAAATAGTTCTGAAAAATACATCAGCTTTGCATAATGCGTTTGGAGTAACTCGATGCCAGAATTAGTGCAGGTAAAATGAATGACTGTACTTTTACAATTGATTGTCCGCTTATTGGATATCGAACCCTTAACAAGTTTCCAGCTGTGTCCCGATGTTCTCGATGAACTGATATTAAAGTAACAGTCTCGATCCACTGTACTAATTCCCTTCATAATTTTAAACACCTCAATCATGTCATCTCATAATCTTCTTTTGCTTAAACTGAAAAGGCTCATCTCTTTTAATCTTTCTTCATAATTCATCCACTGTAGCATGGAATGAGCATAGTTGCTCTTCTCTAGACCTTTTCTATCTCTGCTATGTCATTTTTGTAGCCTGGAAACCAAACTCCACATAGTACTCCAGATGAGGCCTCACCAGTGTATTATAAAGCTTGAGCATAACCTTCTTGGACTTGTACTCCACACATTGTGATATACAGTGCATCCGGAAAGTATTCACAGCGCATCACTTTTTCCACATTTTGTTATGTTACAGCCTTATTCCAAAATGGATTAAATTAATTTTTTTCCTCAGAATTCTACACACAACACCCCATAATGACAACATGAAAAAGGTTTTTGCAAATTTATTTGCCAATCTTTGTATCATCTGCAAACTTAACCAACTTATTACTTGTATTCCTATGTAAATCATATATATATATATATATATATATAAAAATAATATGTGGAACACCACTCTTAACATAAGCCAATTTTGATAAGGTTCCTTGTACCATCACCCTCTGCTTCCTGTGTCTGAGCCAATTCTGTATCTACAAACAACACCCTGAACTCCTACTTCTTTTAGTTTGATGCCCAACCTCTTATGTGGCACCTTATCAAATGCTTTTTGAAAGTCAAGTTAAAAAATATCATATGCTCCACTTTGATCATATCCTTTTGTTGCTTACTAATAGAATTCCCCTTTACTATTTTGATGCAATTCACCTCTTCATTGACAGCTCTTTTATTACTAAAATACTGAAAGAATCTCTTCAGTTCATCGTTTGCTTTATCAGCTAAATTTCTCTCGAACTGTCTTTTAGCCTTCCTAATATCCTCCTTAATGGCTTCCCTCATGTTCACATACACCCTACAATGCCTCTTTGGAGTTATTAGTCTTATGCACCTTATACAGCTGTTTTTTCCTTTGCTGCAGTTTTTTTAACTCTTTATTAACCCACTATGAAGTTTTTCTAAATTTCCTGTTAATTCCAAATTTAGGTATGTATCTGTCCTGCATTACATGTAAAATATTTTAGATTTGTTCCACTGCTCCTCAACTATCTCCATACTTAAAAGCTTATCCCAGTCTATCCTCCTGCTCAACATTTGACCTACCTAAGTTAAACTTAAAAATTTAGTCTGTACAAAACACTGAGAACTGTATTATATTATGGTCACTGGACCCTAGTGGTTCAATCACCTCTACACCCTCAATTCTATCCTAAATATTACAAAATACTAAATCCAGACAGGCTTCACCCCACGTTGTTGCTTTAGCATAACAAGTTAAAAAACAGTCAGTGATTTGCATGGTTATCATAGTTAATATTTGAATAGCTAAAGTTCCCCCATAACTATAATAGCCCCCTATAAACTTGCCTTTCTAATATTACTAAAATGATGAGTGTTAATTACTGTCTGCAATGGGTGGTGTATATCACACTCCTAAAATAAGACCCCTTTCTCTAATGCTTTCCAGGCAAAGCCATATGTCCTCACTAAGATGGAGCTCATTGTCCATCTGAAGAGGACTTGCATTTGAATTCTTTAACATAAACAGCAACCCTACTTCATTCTCGGTTCTGTCTATTATTCCTAAAAAATCTGCATCCCTATATTTTATACTCATCCCCATCTTTTTATTTAGCCAGGTATCCGTTATTGCTATATTATAATTATGCTTTGTTACATACAACTCCAATTCACTTTCCTTATTTTTGATAGCATTAAGGCAAGCTATTTTTAATGTGTTACTCCTGCATTTAAATGTTGGTTAGAATTTGCGTTACAGTGCATTTTTATTTGTACACTGCTGTTTGTTCCTCCGTGTATAGTTCTAAATCTGGCCTGTCCTAAACTCCCTGCCCCCCTTTCATTAGTTTAAACAATCCTAGACTAACCTACTAATGTGCCTCCCCAATACTTTGGTGCCTCTCCGGTTCAGATGTAACCTGTCGCAGTGGAACAGTGTCAATGCCCCATATACCTATACACTTCTACCCTGCACCAAGATTTGAGCCACATGTTAAGCCTTTTAATCTCTTCAGTCTTATCTGGACTGGAGCATGGCACAGGCAGAACTTTAGAGAAGACTACCTTGTCTGTTCTGCTCCTCAACCTGGCATCTAACTCTTTGAATTTGACAAACTACCCTTATGTGTGTCATTTCTTCCAACATGGACAATGACAACTGGATCCACCCCTGCCCTTGCCAAGACCTTATCTACTCTTCCAGGGAGGTCTCCCACTTGTGCACCAAGCCGGCAACACACTGTGCGAGACTCTTTGTCTCTGGAGCAAACCTGTCCTTCAATCCCCCTAATGATTGAGTCAACAACTTTCACTACCTCTCTTTTTCTGTTATACTGGTTTTGAGGTGGATCGTTGGGGCTCCTCGTTCCCTTCCTTCCACTCTCAGAATCATTGGAGACACCGTCCAACTCCGCAAGGACCTGAAAATGGTTTGACATTTCTTATTCTGGGGTTGATGCCTCCTGAAAGTGTGCACCCTTCACCTTACGTCTTGTGACCGTGACCCACCTATCTCTATCTGTCTGGTCTGGAATCTCCTCCTGGGGCACCTTAGGGGGAGCACACTACCTCTGTAAAAAAAAAAAAAACCCACCTGGGCTAAATCTGCCAATTCTGTACTACAGTGCAGGCCAACCAACTCCTCCTCCTCCATTTCAGTGACCCTGAGCTCAAAGGTGCTGGATCAGCTTGTATCACCTACAGATTTAGCCCTTATAGATAACTGGCCGCTCCAAGCCATTATCTAAAAAGTCCATCATCCAACAGGACTTGCATTGCACTGGCCTCATTATTAAAATTTGTTTTAGGATTACTAAAACTGCCTCACGTTTTTCTTTTTTTTTTTAATTAAAATTAAAAGATTTAACTTTATAGATTAGATTATAGAACTGGTACAGCTATTTTACAACTTCTGTCCTCTTAAGCTCCTGTAATATTCTCCATCTCAACTGCCTGCTATTTGTCCTTCTATGAGGTTTTCTCTGTTCTCCTAACTTGCACACCTCTTATTCTTTACTGATGGCAATAGGCAGCTTCACTCTTAGTTATCATGAAGCCTTCTGTTTGAATTTGTACCATAAAGTACTGTATACAAATTCAAAAAAATATCTGAGTTGATTTTTCATACAGGTGGAAGTAAATGACTAAATGATAGTATGTGCCAGTGAATGAATTGTTCACAGCATTTCTTAGTGTTGCTTTTGCCTATAACATGTGGTGACAAACTATGTTTTGTTTTTCCTAAAAAATAGAGGTAACAAGTGCATCAGTTTAGAGAGGCCTTAAACAGGTCACTAATTACAAGAAACAAACGGTTCTGCTGACCCCTGTCTGGCTAATCAGTTAAATTAGTTTTACAGTCGATTTGAAAGACAGTGGGACATAAATCTACTTGATGGCTTCACTGTTAATACTCTGCACTGCTGTTCTCCTTAGCTTCCCCCTCCTGTCATCACTGCAAAAGACCTCTGCAGCTTAGTCAAAAAACAAAATATTAAAAAAGCTGCAGGCCCAGATCTTATTTCCCCTTCCACACTCAGGCACTGTGCAAAGCAGTTGTCTACAGTATTTGTATTCTTTTTCAATCGATCTCTGCACTGTGTACTGTTCCTGCTGCTCAGTACCAAAAAAATCAAAGGTGACAGGCCTGAATGACTACAAACCAGTAGCTTCAACCTCAGTGGTAATTAAGACTTTTGGATGCTGTATTCTGAATTTCTCCAAGAATGGTACAAAAGACTTCCTTTGATCTATTTCAGTTTGTATACAGAGCCAACCACTCTGTGGATGATGCAGTGAATTTAGGTCTGAGGACCTGGTTTTTGGACTTCAGCTCAACTTTCAATACAGTCATCCAAGAGCTTCTAGATAAGTAACTCACCCAGTTGAACCTGCCCAGTTCAACCTTACATTGGATCTGATACTTTCTTATGGGTAGGAAACAGTATGTGTGGTTGGGCACACACATGTCTGACCCATTACCCTCGGTACTGGTGGGGATGTGTAATTTTCCTCACCACTTTTTTCAGTTAATACAAATGCCTGTAACTCTGGTGATTCATCTATCAAACTTAAATTTTTAGAGGACATCACACTAATTGGCCTTATTTCAAACAATGACGAGTCCATATACAGGCAAGAGGTGGAACATCTGACATTGTGGTGTAGCCATAATAATTTGGACCTTACTATTCAAAAAACTCAGGAAATTATCATAGATTTCAGGAAACAGACACCTGCTCACCTATCACTTGCTACATATGGTTCAGCCATTGGGATGACAGAATCATTTAGGTTTCTGGGCACTGTGCTGTCACAAAACCTTAAGTGGAACAATAACATCACTTGCCTTATTAAGAAAGCTCATCGGAGAATGTTCTGTTTGCATCAGCTGAGGAAATTCAATCTCACACAATAAATAGTAGTCCAATTCTACACAGCCATCATCGAGTCCATTCTGACCTCATCTATAACTGTGTGGTTTTGTGCTGCCTCTGTTCAGGCTAAGGCCAATCTGCAGTGCATCATCAAAGCCTGTGAAAGGATCATAGTCTGTAACGTACCACACGTTAAAGTGCTATATGAGTCCAGGGCAAGGAAGCGGACTACAGAGGTCATTACCTATCCGTTTCAGCAAGGGCATCACTAATTCCAAGGGCTTTCTTCTGGCAAATGTCTTTGTGGAGTTTTTTTTCCTTGTGCAGTTATTACTAAAGTCTGAGCTCCTACTTGGTATCAATGTATAAAGGTATACATGCACACTGAATTGCCTGGACATTTTAATCCTACTATCTCTTTATCTTTTTGTATTTCCCTTGTATGCAGCATCGTATTTTATCATTTTATTTTTTGTATTCTGTTTTATACTTGTATGTTGCACCAATACTATCAAGACAAATTCCTAGTACACATTAGTATACCTGGCCAGTAAAGTGAATTCTGATTCTGATTATTTTTTATTCTGTGCAGGAATCTGGATTTATACATGCGGAAGCTCTTAGCTCACCTCTACGTTCTCTGAACCGTCTTCTTTATGATGAGCTGATGAAATCTCTTTTGAAGATCATTGAGAAATTAGATTTGTCCGTACATACACTGAATGTTGAAGAAGAAGTGGTAAGCAATAAAGAACTGAAACTTTATTGAATTCCTTTTATAGGGTGGTCCAGATCTAATTATGCAATTTTCATTACGTTATAACTTATTAAGTTTATTACGTAGAAAATCACGCAAAAAAATCCCGGACCATCGAGAAATATGCGAACTGACAACATGAAGAATTGTCTTCGTGCCAAACTGGAATCGTCCCCACATAAATCAAAGTCATCCAGACGATGTGAATCTGCATAATTAGATCTGGACCACCATGTATGCTTTTTTACTTATAGTTGAAGCAAATTAAAGTTTTAGTTTATTATTCAGTAAAAAAAAAAACACAAAGAAAACTGAAGTGCACCCCATTTTCTCACATACAGTACCTTTTTTAAGACAAACACATTGTTTTTAAGTAATCAGCTTTCAAGGCTTAATTCACTTTAATTGCTGTAGAACTTCTGTGGGTTGTAACCTGTTTTGTTGTTTCCTGAAGATTGCCCATTTGTAATATTCTGATACTTACTTTTTTCAGTTTTTGCTAACCTAACTTTAAATTTAAACCTCTGGTAGTTTACTGCTTATTCTATTTAAAAACTGATGAGTAATCTTCATTTATGCCAAAGAGAGAGTACATCATCAGTCTGCTTGCCTTGATTCAAAAATGAGGCTGGTACATGGATGTGTACTTCATGCCATGTTCCCCACCTGGGGTTCTGGTGAATGTGATGTTAGCCACAGGTAATTGGCTGGTCACTCTGATAATGGTCAGCTCAGCCTTGGGGACTTAATTACAAAAAAAAGTGCAACACACCTTTTGTTGTCAGTGGTGTTTGTCTGTATAGTAGCCAGTTCCCAAATGAAAGATTCATCCCACTGAACATTACATTATAGTCAAAATATGTGTACATAGGCCGAATATACATATACTAACCTAGTCCCATGGCCGTTGCCCCTGACAAAAACATCTGAGAGCAGCAGTATGAATTTGCAGGTGAAATGTCACAGAGTAACAACTGTTCTTTGAAGCTTATATAAACGTAGTAAGAAGCAGCAAAATCACTTCACTGTAGTTTTATGCAAAATGTCACACAACCTGTGGGCTGCTATTGATGATTGATGATCCCTGTTTTAAGCCACAAATAAACCAGACACACCTATGGGACAGTTTTGCCGGATCTGTCTAATAACCTTAAATAATTTGTACCATATTATAGATTTTGTTTTCCACTAGCGGTCAGATGTGATTCTAGTCAGCCATGTTTGGAAGTGACTATATTTTGTTATTTTAGGCCATGACATTCTGTTTATATTATTTAAAGAGAGAGCTGCAGCAAATCCAATCTTTTTACTGGGCAGGCATAATTAGGTACTTGTTAGATCCTTGTGATTTGATGTATACTTTCATACTTTTCTATTCAAATTGTCTGTATTTGACTCAAATATTTTCACTTTGCTTTCCTCTTCCACAAGGTTGCCAATTTTGCTACTGAAAACAACTTATCAATCCCATCATCTGATCCCTCTGCAAATTTATTTCCAAGCAAGCCCAAAGACTTTACTGCCTTTATCAATCTGGTGGATTTTTGCAGGTAATGTTGGAAAGAAAGTTACAAATTCAGATTTGTATAAACAATTGTTATAATACAGCATGATATTCTCCAACCTGCTTAATCTAGATCAGGGTCATGTGGGCTGTGAGTTTATCCTGGAAGCTTTAAGTGAAATGCAGGAGACAATCCTGGATAGGGCGCAGATTTGTAGCAGGCGCAATCACACACACATTTATGTATGTAAACCTAGAATTGCCAGTTAACGCAGCACATATCTCTGGGATGAAAACCAGAGCACACTTGTCCAGCTACACAGAGAGAATGTGAAAACTACACATGAAACTCTATCACAGGATTGTTGATTTCTGATAAAGCAGCTGTGCTGCTCATGTGATATATACAGCCACTGTAATCAGTTAAGTGGTTTATTTGCATTACTTAAAATAATACCAAATGTCTCTTGTCATATATGTTCTCATTTATATAAATGTTTCAAAATACTTTTTGAATATTTAATTATGCTAAATAATTGTTAAAATATGGTTCATTTTAAAATATAAGGGACGATTAAGCATGAAAAGTAACTTGAAAATTAAACCTGACATTTCTTGCAGAATTATTTTCCAAATAATCTAAGTAATTTAAGATCTTGAACAACAAGGCTGCTGTTACTTAATTGTGGTTGATGGATATATATATGAAAGGTCAATTTAGAGTGCTACAATAATTGCCAGTATTCAAGATAGCACATATAGTGTTGATAAACCAAATAATATTTACTAAGAATTTTCTAGTGGATAAAGTATAATGGAGAGGATGAAATGTCAAACTACAGTTTGACATGTATTTGGGGAAAATAGACTTATCCATCCCGAAATCAAATCTCAAATCTTTCTGACATCAATGCCAAAAATGGTGACATTTCCAAATTGTAGTTTAGTGTCAGTTGCTGGAGTTGATCTGTGTTGTTTTGAGAATCCCTTCAGCTTTTGCTCATGTTTTAATTTGTCTTGAAAAAGGCTGCTTTTCCAAAGAGTCGTGTGATATGTTCAAACTGACAATGGAATTAAATTATAACCAGATTAGTTGTACAGTTAACACTGCAGTCATCTATCCATCCATTTTCCAACTTGCTGAATCCGAACACAGGGTCACGGGGGGGTCTGCTGGAGCCAATCCCAGCCAGCACAGGGCACAAGGCAGGAACCAATCCCGGGCAGGGTGCCAGCCCACCGCAGGACACACACAAACACACCCACACACAAGCACACACTAGGTGGATTTAGAATCGCCAATCCTCCTAACCTGCATGTCTTTGGACTGTGGGAAGAAACCGGAGCGCCTGGAGGAAACCCACGCAGACACGGGGAGAACATGCAAACTCCACGCAGGGAAGACCCGGGAAGCGAACCCAGGTCTCCTAACTGCGAGGACACAGCGCTACCACTGCGCCACCGTGCCGCCCACACTGCAGTCATGCAATTTAAAAAAAGTAAAACTTAAAGCAGCACTAACGTACATGCCAACACCTCTGGCGAGGGCATGCCTAAATAATGCCATTGATTTTTTTTCAACTTTAATTTAAATGCTGAATTTGATGACTCGTTCCTGATACTTGCTTTTGGATAATTACTGATGAATTTATTTTTTGCAAGAAAAGTTAAGGTAGTCTGTATCCTGTGATTGACCTTTTTTAAATGTTTCCTTTGCAAAAGTTGATTTTGCTGTTTAGTTATTACATGTAGTGTGTTATTGATTTCTGGACAGTTCATCCAAGTCATGCAATGTTTCTAAGCTGGAGAAAAAACAAAAGTTAATTTTAAAGTAAAGAATGCAGTCTGAAACTACACCTAAAATATGTTCAAATTGAAACATTCAAGCACACCCATTTAAGGTGATTTATTTTAGGTATTATACTGTCTTTATATATGGTGAATTCAGAAGGTATTCAGACCCCTTCACTTTCAGCACACTTTATTGTACTGTAGGTTTAGTTTTAAATGGATAAATGTACTATTTTCACTCAGCAGTCTACACTTAAACCCATAATGACAAAGTGAAAACAAGGTTTTAGAAAGGTCATTAAATTTATTAAAAATCAAAACCTGAAATATGTTCTTTATATAAGTAGTCAGACTCTGCTGTGCAACTCCAGATTGTGGTCTTGTGTATCCTGTTTGCTTTAATTATTTTTGAGATGTGTGAAGAAAGTAAAGAGGTTTGAGTACTTTCGTGTGTGTTTAAAATTCCATCCATCCATCTTTTTGTAATCCAGGCCAGGAAAAGACAGAGCAGCTACAGGATATATGTTTGCTAGGATATATTCGAATGAATATCCTAAAAAAATACTTCCAAAATATAAAATAAAGAATTTTAACCCATTGATTATTAGACTGTATTGATGTGTGCAAAATTAAAATAGACCCGTTTCCCATGTTTTATGGCAACAAAAACCCCACACAGTGGAGGGCTTTATTACTCAATCATCATTATAGATTGTTCTAGCTCGGTGAGGTCTTGAACCTTCTGTCTTCCACAAACTTTCTGCTTGAATAGGACAAGAAGGTTAAACTGTGACACTCGCCTTTGAATTTGGTTGTCCTTCAACCAGTTTATTCCTCCTACATCCTTTTCTGTTTCACTTTAACAGTTTGGCTCAATCAGATCATGTTGATGTCGTTGGTTATTAAGCACCTGTTTGATAGCTAACTGATGTCTAACTTAATATGTTTCTTTTTTAAGAAAATGCTAATTTTTTTTTGTAGCAATACATTTTTTTGAAAATGAATGTTGGGAAATTTGACATTTTCTTTTTTTTTTTTTTTTTTTTACTCAGACACCAAGGCAGAATACAAAATAAATGTATAATACAAAATGTATATAAACAATCCATGGTACCTAAGAATTTAGTACAGTATTATATAGTGTTCAGTATAATATTGAGCAAAATGCCTTGAAAACCTCATAGTGGGCCCATCATTGGTGATATTATATTGAAAAAAGTATGTGCTTAAAGTTGCACTATACTATACTGCTGTAGTTTTGCTGTGAAATTCTAGACTTCTTTCTCTTGTATGTAGTGTTCTTTTTACTTTATAATTTTTATTATCTTCCAGTGAATTGCTTCTGCAAAAACACAATGACTACTTTGCTCAATGGGTGTATGTTTTGGGATATGAGCTCATTCTTCAATCAACTAGGTTTCCCTTGGTCAGTGGTTTTTACAAATTGCTGTCTGTTTGCATGAAGATTGCAAAGAAAATAAAGTATTTCCAGGTATATATTTTTTCAAATATTTATTCTCTTTATTATTAGTCATAATATTTGTTTTTGTGATTTTATTTGTGATTTTATTTTTACTTTTAATAAAAACCAGGAATTAAAAGTTATAAAGAAGGCATTGTAGTAATTGGAAACTGATAAGAACTTTGTTTTATCTTTATTTTAGCTTTTATTTGTGGTGTTGTATTTTACAATTGTTTAAGGCAATGGCACATTACATAGTCTTTAGTTGGATGGAATGTCAGACTTCCCAACTGCAGTTACTGATCTAATAACCTGAGGTAATCTGATTATATAAGTAGAAATTGACTGGCATGACAAGCTACATGATTCTGTGACAACTTTCCAGCACAGTTTCACATGTACAAACTATTGCAGGTTTGTCTCTTTTTGTGACAGCCAATAATATGCTGCCTGACAAAACTGGCGTGGTACAAATGCTTTACAGGTGTGGTGAGTTCAGCTGTAGTCTGTGCCCTTTCCTCCATTCTGTCATGGCACATAAAACATGAGACCTTGAACAGATAGGCCTCTCTTCTGTTTGCAAGGTCTGAAACAAATTTAAGGGGGAAAAGAGAAATGATAACATTCAATCTATGAAAAGGTACTGGTAATAGGAATAGGAATAGGAACATAAATACAAGATAGGCAAAACTGATCTACAGGAAGCAAATTCTGAAACTGACTTAGCGCTTTGTGTTGGCCTAAGATTATAATTCTGTAGACAGTACATAGAATCAATCGAATTGACAAATTTAAATTTTAGGTTATATAGTTAAAATGAATGTAAATTGAGATTGCTGCACTCCGTGTTTAATTTGCTTAATTTGCTTTTGTGATGGTTTTTGGAGTACTGCTGACCTTCCCAGTTCAAGACTAAAGACATTTATGCAGGTTCTTGATCTAAATTCAGATTACAAAATGTTTTGAATAAAGTCAATGCAGTCTGTCTCCTGTATTTTATGGAAAACTCTCCTGTGCAGCAAAATGACTGTATTTGCCAAATTCTCACGTGGTACAGTCATGTATTGTTGGCTATCAAATTAACTTAATTATTAAATTAAAATAAAGCTAAAAATACTTTGTTGCTCAATCCACACTCTAGTGGATCAGTCTTTCCTTTGTGTACTGAAATGAGCACATTTCCAATCATCATGAATCTTTCTTTAAAAAAAAAAAAAAAAAGTCACTGTACATGTTTTATAATGACTGTGGTCATAGGTTCTAAATTATATTTCACTATTAACGTCTTATTTGTCATCATTTTTATTGAGTGTTTATGTATTTCCCATTACATTAATTTTTACAAAAGTATACGCCTTGTGGAGTCCCATTCTTAATGTATGTACAATATTTCACATGGTTGAGGGGAGGAGTGGTAAATGCAGATGCATTCTGTTTTGATACAAAGCACTAACAGAACCTCTCTGTATCAGTCGGTATTCTATTATATTGGAACTGTAGAGTGCTATGATGCTGTTTTAGTCTGTCCTAATGACTTGAAAAAAGTTTGCTGTACAAAATAATTTTGATCATTCACACACTACACAATTTTGTAGTTGACTCTTTACTCTGCATCCTTCAAGTTGGTTTTATAATCCTTTTGAAACAATCAAATTACAATTGGCAGTCATTGTGAAATATGCATTATGCACCCATTTAATATACTGTATGAGTATGAAAAGGTCATATCGTCTTGCAGCTGCTGTTCATGTTGCAGGCAGATATAAAGAATGATCTTTAATTATTTATTTGGTAATGAATGAATGTTTTGTTTGCACTGGTAGCATCTGTAAAGGCCAAACTCATTAATTCATATGTTCATGCATTTTCATGGCAGGTAGTTGCACTGCCTGAGATCCAATTTTGCAATTCCTCCAAAAACAGGGGTGGGCCACACATAACGTTTTATGTATCTGACATGGGCCAGAATATATTAATAAACATCTCCCACCACATTTTCTTTACAAACAAGACACATATGGGTATATTGGTCATCACAGTTGTATATTCTGCTTAGTGTATCTCTTGACACTGTCTTCTCTCTCTTTATCAGCTTTTGTTTTCTTGGACAGTGCAACAGGATGCCAACAGTCATTAGACTGAAATCAACATTGACTGAAAAAATGTCATCAGTGCCAGGGCTTGCTCTGGCGTTTTTACTGCCCTAGTCAAAGCTGTAAATGCCAACCCTTTCATTTTTAATATATAATGCCAAAGAAAGCTGGCAGTTTGCTACAGATATTAAGTACATGAATGCAAATTTGACTTAGTATTTTAGAATCAATAATATTTTATGTTACATTTATATATCAATTGATTGATGAGGATACTTCCATTTTACAAGCAATACCAGTTTTAAAAAGTAAATAATATAATGTTTAACTAAAAAGGATACATGTGATAGAGTGTTGTATAAATGGGATTTTCTATAATTTTCATTAATTCCACAAAATACATTAATACTAAGCTAGAGTGATAATAATTATTATTGTAGTATAAAACAATATGCAATTCAAGAAATTCTAAGATTGTAAAGTGTATACTGATCAGTTTAGTGATTCACAAATGCAGCACAAATCCAAATCCAGCCATAGAGTATTTTGATTCCTCATATTTTGTGGATTCATAACGGGCACATAAATGATCCATCTAAAACCCTTTGTAATGGCAGTTCACTGTGCTTACAAAATAAAGGAAGAAACAGAAAAATCTATGTATGTATCCAACATTTACATTGACCCAATGTTGAAATAAGAGTGGGAGATAAGATAAAGAACATACAGGTTAAAAGAGAAACAGTACTAAAACAAAAATAAAACTATGAACTTTAACTTGAAGAAAACAAAGATAGATGGATGTTCAGTGTAAAGAGTGCCTCTGGGAGGCCTAATACATTGCACCCTGGGATTCAGAGGGCCACTTAAAGGATGCCTTGGTCAGCGAATAAAGCTAAATGAGACCCAGCAGTCCAGTCAAAGGCAAGAAGCTTTTGCTAAAGCAAAGAACTTCCTTTGATATCACCTTTATTTCATGTGTTATGATTGAATAGCACTTAAACACATTTAAAAAAAGGGTGTTCATATGCTGGTGATGGAGCATACAGGCCAAAGTTGGAGTTGGACAGAAACAGATTACAATCATGTTTGCCATGAGTGCAAATGCAGTGTTTTTTTTTTTAAACCACATACAACAAGTCAAGTCCGAGGCAAACTGGCCTGTATGGAGTCAAGCTAGCATCTCCTTCATGAGACTATCACATTTTTGGCATCATGTTAAAACATTAAAGTTCTTTATGGAAGTGTGGAATGTCGCCTTCTTGTCATCTTTTTCTTGTTAGGTCATTACGAGAAGGCACTTTCCAAGTACAGGTTAGTAGCTGTGGTGCAATATATTTACAGGAAAAAAACAAGTGAACACTGGAGAAACCTTTTAATGCCAGGTGTAAATGTAAATTATATACCAATAGAATTTATAAATGAAGTGCATGTGAATGGTGTGTACTATAAAAAGTAATGGTCATTGTGAGCTCTATATAGCATGTTTTGGTTACTGCTGAAGCTGAATGCGTTAAAAAAAAAATATGAAAGGGCTGAATCTGGCCTGTGGGAACTGAGTGTGACACACCTATTCTAAAATCTACTGTTAAAAAAATCGGAATTTGCAAGGTGCATCTGTTCTGGTTTGTATACACACACTTGTGCCAGGAAATCTCCCACGATTCTTTCATGAATGAACGTAGTGCATATTCAGAATAACCTCACAGACTTAATCTTGTACTTTACAAAGACGGAAGCATCAGTGGAATTAGGTTTCAAGTATATGTATCTTAATAAAATGACATCTAGTAAAACAGTACATTGTTTAGCTGCCTGTTTTCATTGTTTTTTTAAGAATTTGATAAACAAATGTCTTTGGCAGAATGTTATTTCTTTTGTTTGTTTGTATCATAGGGAGTGGGCCCAAAAACCATCAAACCTGTCTCAGATAATCAGAATGTTTATGCCTGCTTTGCACTCTTTGCAAAATTTGGAAAGGAAGTGAGTACAAAACTAATGTTATACTTGCTAATAATGTATATAGTTACTGGTACAGTGTATAATTATTTGGTATACATAGACAATTGGTTGTTAAGATTTCTGGTGATTTTCCCCCCACTCCCCACATGTGATTTGGGTACCTTTTCTGCTGCATTTAATGGTCTTTTTCCAGAATTAAAATATGATTAAATGTTATTGTTTCTTTTTATAAACCTGTTTAACTTGCTCCACAAGCAGTCGAAAGGGCTGGTTTGAAATTTGTCTAATAAAATTTAATTAGTAAAGAGATATTTTTACAGCTTTATGCCATTGTTTTTAATTATTGTATAATTTGTGACTATAATAAGTGCCAATTCAAAACTAAAAATGCAAAAGTTATATATGTTTCTAAAGCATTGTAGCTGAGTAGATCTAGATTGCACTGGGAATCAACATCAGCAAGAAATTCAATAAATAGTACTACTGAAGTTAACATTCTGTGAGCTTTCTAAAGCAAGAATAATGTACTGTAAACCTTTATTTAAGTAAATTTTAAGTCTACAGCACATTCTGTAAGAAATATTTTAAGTACCCTTCTTTACATTTTGATAAAAAAAACACTTTATGGGTTTGTTGTATTGTATGTCCAGAAGTCGTTAAACAGTAATGCAGTTTAGAGTTTAAAATTAATAGTGATAGATGCAGTGACTTGGTTACTACGTAGTAATTTATCCCACATCTGCTTCAGTCTCTCGTCTTCATTTGAAGTGTTGTCAATGCTGTAATCCAGAATACTTGACCCAATAAGTGTTATTTTTCTTTATGTCTGTAGGTAAACTCCATGTGTCATCTTTTACCAAGAACTAGTAACTAGCTACTAGCATAGTTTCCGTGATTCTCCTGTAGTTCTGGTAATACACCTCCCCCTTATTTCTTTAGCCATATAACCCTTGAATACATATCACAAGAGACTTTTTTCATTCTTTTCCTAGTTTCACCTCTGCAGGTATCCCATGGCAGTATATAGTACAACAGGCAATTATGCAGTTTGCAAATGACAAATTTATATTTTTCTTAAAACTGTAATTGTGATTACTGTACATTCTAATAATGGTTTTACAGGGCTTTGAAAACTATCCATATTATATTTATCCAGTTCAGTTTTACTAGATGCCAAAGCCTGTCCCTGCATCAGTAGTAGCAAGCCAGGAGCCAACATTAGATGGGAAAGGCCATCCCTTTTTCATCTGTGCCGCCGAGACTGTGGAACGCCCTCCCTGATTACCTGAGAGCCCCACAGTCGACTGATGTTTTTAAACGGAATCTAAAAACTTTTTAGAAAGATTTTTTTGTTAAAGCATACATAGATTTTCTTGTTTTATTATTTTTGTTTTTTTGTTTTTTTTTTACTCTGTGGCACTTTGAGATTTCTAAAATATGAAGTGCAATATAAATAAAATGTATTATTATTATCCCTTTATAGGGTACTCTCATGCACATAAACACACACACACACACACACACACTTAATATGGTGTCATTTGGCTGCCATCAATTAATTCCAACATGCGTTTCTTTAGCATGTAGAGGGAGGATATGGCATAAGACATAAGTTGATTAATTCGGTAGTGCTAACCCCTTTTTCACCATACTTTTCATGCAGCTACATATTTATATATTGTATATGGTAGATGGTAATCTGAAGTGTTAGGTGGAGAGTTTCATCTTATTTCTTTAGTTCAGGTTGTCACTGTATTTTAGCTTTTTTTTATGAAAGATCATATGTATGCATTTTTCTAAAAATTCTTGGCTTAGAAAGACAAACAATTTAATAAACAATTTTTACATAACTAGTAATTGTTTTGTGTTTATACTTTTTTTTTTTTTTTTCCTGTTGCAGGTTTGCTCCAGAATGAAACAGTACAAAGATGAATTGCTTGCTTCTTGCCTGTTTTTTCTTCTTTCCCTTCCTCCCAACATTGTGACTTTAGATATCAGACCTTATATTCCTAGCCTTCAGGTTTGTTGTACTGTAAATGTTAATAGCTGTTGTTTGTCCAAGATGAACAAAAGTGTTTTGATTTAAGTATGCATGTTTTTTTTATTTAAGAAGAGGTCTTCTGAAGGGTAGCAGTCATTTTAATATGTTTAGTAATGAGCCAGTGTTAAATTTACTATTTTAATACATCATGTATTTATTCTAAATATATTGGGTTAAATTTCAAGTTTATTGGTGTGTGTGTGTGTGTGTGTGTATAGCTTGTACAGTGATGTTCTTACTCGAATGTTTCCTTAGAACAGTGACAATAATACAATAGACACACACGCATACACTTATATGTATAAACAATATATACACATATGCACATGTATACATAGCATGCAACATGTAAATAATTGTGTGTGTTTACATCAGTTAAATGAAGGTTTGCGGACAATAGCCTAGAAGAAGTACATCTGAGTGTTCATTTGGTTAAATGTTATTGATGACTTGATTCATTTTCATACTCTGTTTTTTCTCTTTCTCTAGACAGCATTCATACTTGGTCTAAGTCATCCCCCACTGGCTAATGCTGGCTTAGAGGCACTTGAAAATTGGTCAGAATTTATACCAAAGCATGATATTCAACCCTTTTATAACAATGTGCTCCCCTGCTTGGATGGTTATTTGAAAGCCACAGCACTTATTGGTATGTAGTTTTTTTTTCTACTCTCTATTGCTCACATTTTACCTAATAATGTTTAAAACAATGTATTAAAAAGTTTGTAGTCTGAGACATGGTAAATAAAATAAATTGGAAGAGCAGACTATTATTGAACTAAATTATGTCGAATACTGTGCAACTTTTGCTTTTTCTCCTCAAGGTGTTGTAATTCTTAGAAATAATAAATGAAAATATGTGTACTAGTCAAATACAGTACTGAAATGGGTGTTTGTGATTTATTTCGTATTTTTAGATGAAGAACAACTTAACTGGCAAGTTTCAAGCCTCCCTCAATCTTCCGGAAAAAATTACAGAACAGTTTTAATGCGACTTTTAAAGAAGACAAAGCAACTTTCCATGGTATGTTCATTTTTAGAAGGTACTGTCTTTTTAAATATTCTGTCCCATATTGGTATTTGAAATAAGTTTGTGAAGGTTTGTCATCAGTTTTTTGTGTATAATATACAAATTTTACAAAGGGAATTTTCGTTTTGGGTAAAGTATTTATTATTCAAAGTGGCTCCTAAAATTTATCCACATTATGTTACCAGGTAGTAGAATTTGCCAGGTGGAGTCTACATAAATAAATTATATGATTTTATCATCATCCTGACTTGTCTCCAATGTTTGTTTACTGTAGAGTGATGATTCGCCTGCTGCATTGGTAAGACGGAGAGTTGTACGTCTACTTGGACGTTTAGGCGGGAAGCTAAATAGAAGTTTGATCACAGGTGAATACTGAACAGCTAACTTTAATAAGTTTTTAAATATTTTAAAAATATTTTGATATTTCATTTTTCCCTCACACATCTTATTAGCTATTTCTTTACCAAAGTTCTACAGACCTAGTTTAAAAACCAAATGACTGTGAACTGTACTGATCTAATAATGCAAAGTAGACATGACTAAAAATACTTTAGAATATTGAAAATATGGAGTGATTTTGTTCAATTAAAAAATATTTTGACTATTTATATTTTTTTAAAGGAAATCTATTCAAATGTAAGGAAAAGAAAATTGCAAGTAATAGCAGTTCTACCTACCTCCTCTGTTTCTGTTATACATTTCATATTGTGAATTTAAAGGGGCACAGGACACAACTATAACTGACACAGTTCCAATTTAAAACAAATTATATTTATTTGCATAACAATACTTTGACAAACTTTTAGGTCAGTCCACATTATATAAGCCAGTAACTCCACCTCTACACTAAGTGGTGTCCTCTTCCTCCCGACTCTGACTCGCTTCATTTAGGCAATATAGCTCCTTTTATGCTGTACCCAAGAGTACTTCCAATTTTGCGACATAGTATGGTGATGACACTTCCCTCTGGTTGTACCTGGGGTCCCCAACAGGGTTGCCTTTCTGAACTACATGTCCCATGGAGTGCTCTGGGAGTCCAAACTGGGATGATACCAGTATAGCATTGCCACCTTTCACCCTGGGGGATGAACCATCCTTGAGAACAAGTCTCCCTCAGTCCATCCATTAGCTGACCATCCTGGCTTCTCATCCCATACGTGATGCTTGTCCATCCATTACGGCATCTACAATGTATAATAATTTCACTGAAAATTATGCCAGTTGTGGACTCTTTTATTGAGATCTTTTAATTCAGGTGGTTTTAGATCAATTTTTCCAGGAGAATGATGCCAAGATATTGTAGTAGCAATATGTATTATTATTTATATTTGTACTTTGCTTCAAAGGAATGATATAAAGCATATTTTTTGCCATATATCCGCTTAGATTATAATACTAATTGGAGTTTAAATATTAATTTTACACTATAGAGTTGTCCAGCAGGTAATATTTTTACTTCACAGCAGCTTAATTCTGGTTCTATCTCTGGCATTCATGGTTTGTTGTAGCATTGTTCTTATGTTGGTCAGCATAGACTCTGTTCTTCTGAGACCATCTTACTAGAAAAGGATGTTTCAGTAATTTGGACATGGTTGAACTCCTACAACGACCTTATATGGTACTAATGGCAAGATTATTAAAAACAGATGTTTGTTAAGGCAAATTACAATTATTTGGAATTTCTTACAAGCTAAAATGGGAGCATACTATATGTTAAAACATTTTATTGATCTGTTTACTCTTTTAGCAGCCTGTTAACATTCACTCATTACTTTATTTTTTGCAGCTACTTGTGCAGAAGATATGATGAAAAAATGTGTTGCTTGGGAAACAAAGAAGAAACTAAATTTTCCAATGCCTTTTGCTGATATGAAGCCCATCATCTTTCTTGATGTTTTTCTGCCTCACGTTGCTGAACTAGCACTCTCAACTAGTGACAGGCAGACTAAAGTAAATAACAATGGGGCTGGGCGTGAACTGCAAGTGCTGATCTTCTTTTGGTTCTATACTTTTATTCCCTTTCACTTCATGCTATTTATAACACCATGTAGGTCTTTAGAACTTTAGATTGCTAACCCGGTCTTTAATTAGAACTGTTTTTACTGTACTTTGAGGTACTGTATTAAAATTATGGGGAACATCTTACTCTTTGTATTGTGCATAAATTATGATGCATAGTTTACTACCTTCTCTCTGTTCTCATTCAGTAATTTCAATGCACAGTTACATCTATCTAGACCATGCTTGTCTGTTCACCCTTTCGGGTATATTTACAGTTAGTGCAGTTATAAGTATGATGTATGCATAGTAGGATCTATTAGCATTACCCCAATCCAAAATTACAATGAGCCCAGAAGAATCGGACATCTTTCCTCTTTGAACAAAGCTGTGAATATTAAATTATCACTCACTCAGGTATAACTATAGAAGAAAGAACTAATGTGTGTATCTTACGGGTAGATTTTCACTGTCCGTGCAATGTATTAAATAGAGAAGCCTTTTATATTATACATTTAATCCATTTTAGGTTAGTGGGGAACTAGAGCTTATCTCTGCAACACTGAATTCAAGAACTGAACAGAGAAACACCCTTTTTATGTGAAACACATTACAATGGAATCTCTTGTTTTTTTTCCACCAGGTGCTAATTTTACATAATTAGACTTTAAAACCCACAGTATGTAAGGATGCTTTTGTGACACAGCAAACCAGTTTTAACTTGGTTGTTATGATGAGGCACTTTTACGATCTGTCTCCTAAATGGTGTTTGCATCTTATCTTGTGTTTTATCCTAAGTCTGGTACTATATATGTTTAGTAAAATAAAAGTTGATGAAGTGTCTTTCTGCAGCAAGAAGGATATGCATCCAAATGAGATCTTGTACCTTTTAGTAATGTATTGTTACATATAATTTTCTTTTGTTAACAGTGCCTTGGTCTTATCCACATAAACAGTTCTAACATAGAAAAGGAAAATAAAGGAAACATAATTATACTAGGAAAGTCACAGGCCAGAAAGCCAGGTTGAGATTTATAGTGTGAAAATATTTAGTTCAAGGTGTGTATGTTGAGGACAGTGCTGATTAAACCGCTGTCAGATATCATAATTTTTAAATGCGTTTCCTCATTAATTAATGATTGATTTGTTTTTCAAATTTAAATAATATACTAAACTTGTCACTGTAAAGTAGTACTTTCTTTATAATGTTTTCAAATTAATGAAAATAAGGTGGCAGGCCAGTGTTTTGGAGGGGGGAAGGAGGTTACCACCTTAGTTTGCTTGTAGTATAATCTTGTTCAATCTGTTACTAAACTGAAAAGGGCTGTTAAATAATAAGGAACCATTGTAACTCCAGAGTGTGGAGTGTTCGGGCATAAGGTGTAGACATTGAGAGAGATAAGCTTGATTTACAATTTTGAATGTAGACCGATAGAGCAAATTCTATTTAAAATTTATTTTCACTCTTTGTAGTAAGCTTTATTCCCTAGCATTGTTTAATTTTATCTAAATGTATATTTTTTGGAAGCATTGTTATGAACTTTAACATAGTTTCTTTGTAAGTGGCATGATTTTTGCAGTAATATCTCTGTTATAAGGAAAGATGTAAGAGATAGAGTTAACATTGTTTTTGGTAATGTCTACATTTTGCATTCTGGTTTTTTTTTTTTTTTTTTTTTTTTTTTTTGAGAGAGCTGTATAGCTGGAAGGCAGCAGTCCAATTGTAAGTAGCACATCTGATCTGAGATGTCATCTACAATGATAGCAGATTTTAGGTCATTCTGTGGTAATTCATTGATATGGAAACACAAAAGTGCTTTATGTAACATCAGAACTTTTTGATTCATTCCAGAATCTGAGCATTAAATGCATAATTATAAGGTGATATTACAGTCTACTTTAGGTTTTTAATACGGCAATATATTCCTCTGTCCCAGTCAGGGTGAATGTTGGGCCACCTAGAATGGTCTTGTTTAGTACAATCCAGGTGAGTCAACATTCAATTTGAGTAATTCTTTAAAGTGTTGTGTAATTATGACACCTAGATTTGTAAATTGTTAACTCAGAAGTTCATATTTAGGGAGGAACATTGGCAAGGAATAGCATAATTTTATCCAAGTAGGTCTTGAACCCAGAAATTTTATGAAATCCATCAATTGCATGTAACATATGTTGAAGTGATTATTTTGAGTCATTTTCATAAAGCAGCATATAATCTCTTTAAAGAGGTACATTTTTTTGCCAGTCATGCCTGCAGTTTATAAGTATTTCCAGTTAGTTGTTCAGCTATATAGTGAGTGCCTCAGTAGAAAATAGAAATGAGGGTAGTAGCTCACCTTTCCAAATATTTAAGGCAACAGTAAATTGGTCAGACTTTATGTATATTTCATACTAACCAAAATATTCAAGTCCCATTAAATGACAGAGTAGTGAATTCCTAAAGTTATCTAGGTTGATTAACTGTAGCTCTTTTAAATTGCTTATTCATCTCGTAAGTTTGGTTTTTATATCCTAATCATCATAATGTTACCTTTTACCTCCCAGGCTGTAGTCTGATTTATTAACATTGGAGAGGAAATAAAGATTCACAAACAAATAAACAACAGTGTTAAAATAACTGTGTTGGCAATATGTGCATTAATTAACTTCCCTTGATATCTCTGTGTTCATTATCACACGGTTGCTTGAATAATTGGCATTGCTTTAAAAAAAAAATGGGTAAAATGTTTACATCAACATAGGCTTCTAAAAATCGATCAGTTCCTGTGTGTAAAACACAAAATTATTTATTAAATTCTATATTAAACTAACACAATCTCAGGTAATAGATTTCAGTACTGGCATATTTATGTAGAAAAAAAGGAGAAATATAATTTTTTAAATAATCTAGGAGTATGTAAAAGGCAGCAATTCATCTCTGATTAATAAATTGGTCAGAAACAAAATTAGAAGGTATAGATCATAGTTTTGAATCCCTGCCCTGGAAAAAACGATCTTTCCAGTCATTATCTTAACTACTATCTAATTCCTGATTTGAGTACACCAGTTCCTCTATTAAGTATACTTGTTTTTTCTCTGTATATTTTAGGTGGCTGCCTGTGAACTACTGCATAGCATTGTAATGTATATGTTGGGGAAAGGATCTCAGATGCCAGAAGGGCCCAGCATTGTCCCTCCACTGTACAGGCTGCATAAACATATTTTCCCTGTACTTCTGCGGTTGGCTTGTGATGTAGATCAGGTACTGATACTCTTTCTTCTCATAGTCTCAAAAATAAGTTTAACGTTTTTGTTTAGAGTTTATTTTCTTAAGGTAACAGTCTGGCTGTGCGTGTTTTTCTAACGTTCTTTACATCAACCAGTTTTAATGATTTATTTGGATAGTTACATGAGTGAACGTTTGAATATACAATATACATAATACAGTGGGTATGAAATCTCTACTATTTTTATAGAAATTTTGTGTGTTGTTGAAAATAAAGGTTGAAATCACATATTTTAGTGAAGAACAAATGGTCAATTTTTGGAGAAATTTAGAAGTAACTGTGCATGTGTTTATATAGTATATACAAAAGTAATGCATCAGTCATTAACTGGCCAGTTCATTGTGTCATTTTTAATCCTTTAAAAGTACTGAAGCAGGTATTCAAAACGTGTCTGTGCTGTCCCTAGAGATAATGAATAAAACTAGGATAGGATAAATATGGTATTTTTAAAGTTGAAGTTATTTCTTTTCTTAATTTGCCAAAATAAAAAACTGTGTTCTTAAAGTGAACATTTCATTTATTTATTTATTGATGGATTTAAAAAAATAAATCCCTTGTCTGTTCTAGTACCTTACAATAGGACTTACAGAAACCGGGTATACACATGGGGGGAAAAAAAAAAGGCTTAAGCTTACCATATACATCCACATCGAAACAGCAGAGGTTCTGATTTGGAAAATATGGTTTCTACATTTATGAGGCATCCATGTGATAATGAAGCAAAAAATAATTATTTTATCACTGATTCTTGGAACTAATTTCCTTGAGGTAAGAATATATTTCCTGTTTGCTTGTCCTCTTTCAGCCATCGTTGTGGGTGGAGTTTAGACATAAATAATGAAGTTGACCATCACAAAACCAAACTTGTGTCCAAAGCTCTTTTGAGCATTTTTGTCTTTTGGGGAAATGGTTAGAAAATGTGCATATGCATGATGTAAACATCCATTATCCAACCCGCTATATCCTAACTACAGGGTCACTGGGGTCTGCTGGAGCCAGTCCCAGCCAACACAGGGCGCAAGGCAGGAAACAAACATTTAGAAAACACAGCATTTACAGTTTTCATCTATCCAGGATATAAACATACATTTAGAAAACAAAGGTTTTACAGTTTTCATGGACTTCCTTTTGGTAACCATAATGCCTTAAAGTTATGGCCTGTAGTGCTTAGGCTGGATGTAAGCACTCAAATGGAAGGCCTCCATGGACTAGTACTTGCAGCTGAAGAGGGAAAAGAAAAAAATGTCCTAGATTATCCATAATTGAAGCCACCTCCCATTCCAAACATATTTAAGATGTGTCATTTCACTGCCTCTGCTACTGAAACGGGCTGAAATGTAGAGATGTAGAATATTATCAATGGAACTATCTTTCACTAGTAAACTAAATGCCATATAGATGAGTAGCTGTTATGTAGGGCGGCATGATAGAACAATCATTACTGGTGCTGCTTCACAGATTTTGCATGTGAATCATGTGCCTGATTGTTGTCTGTGTAAATAATAAGAGACGCCAAACGGACACTAAGATCTCTCTGGGATTAACGCTAATTAATAATTTAATTAATAATAATTTAAAATAAGATCAATAAGCTAAGTTACTCTAATGAAAGCTGCCCATTTGGATCTTCTGAATTTTGGAAATTTGAAAAATGTCTCCAGAACAATTCAGCAGTAATGTTCAACATAACCTTGTCTTTGTGGTTGGACATTTTGCCAATTTTAAATGATAGCTTATTTGTCTAAATCCTGAAAGAAAAGGTATAATATAGTATTAGATTCTCAAAATGAAAATGGCATGTCTGGCATTTACAATACCTGGTAAACCAAGTGAAAGATTTTTGTGGATGGAGAGAATTTTGCCAAGATGAAGTGCAGAGTCAGTTTTCTTCTAAAATAGCAGAATCTCACCATTAGTTTGTTTTGTTTTTAAGATCTTTTTAAAATTATTTTCTAAAGCAATGTGGATACACTGCTGTACAATATTTATGCAATATATCTCAAGACACAGATTTATATCCAATAACATTCTCACTTTAAAAACTAGATATATTTGATGAGTCTTGGCCTTTTTTCTTGCTTTGATCCAGGTTACCATAAGTCCTATTGTAAGGTGCAGACAAGGTATTTTGAAATGTGTTTTTAAAAAAAAAAAACAAAAAACAAAAAAATGCCACTTTAGAATAAAAGTTTTTGTGGCAAATTAATACATACCAGGATTGTGGTGGTATGGTATGGTAACTTTGACTCAAAAAATACCAAACCTATCCTATAAGTAACATTTTAAATGGCATGGTAATGAAAGCCAGATGTGCCTCCGTAGCGTCCTGTTGCTTTAATGTATGATAGTCTTGCGGATGTATTGAAAAGGAGCTACTGCCCAAAAACATATTTAGCAAGCAATGGTCCTGTGGTCAGAAATGCACCTTTGGTAAAAAGAGGTATTCGGCAAGCAGCTGATCTCAAAACATATGCCGAAAAGCACAACTTGTTGCACTTTGTAACTGGTGAAATATTAACAGCTAAAGACTCAACTGAATTTCAGGTTCAGTAGGAATCTAATAAGGTCCTCAAACACTGGACACTTGAGGTTTGTCAAAATGTTTTCCAATCTGATATTTTTCAGATTCTTCAGAGTCTCACTGATAGAGCAAAAAAACTTTTAAGAGACCACTGATCAATCCTGTCAGCCTAATTTCTCTGTAAACATGATGGTGAATTTGCCATATTGATATGGTCTTCCCAGTCAAGGGATCTAAATACAGTGGGTGATTTATTTGATGAAATGGATCGAGCTGTTTAGTGCAGAGATTAACCAATAGTTAATTTACAAATGTTGCGAAACATATTGGATTTGGCACAAGCCAACATCTCCATTCTACACTTTCCATTTCTTGTTGACTTCATACATCAAAGAATTAAGCTTATTTTTATATCTAATGAAGTAGGTACATTGTGCTCATAAAGAAATCTTTGAAAATGTAATTATGTTTAAATTTATTATTAAACATGTTTAAATGGTTATATTGGAATTAAACATTATTTTCTCATTTTGAGCATTAAATATAAATCATATGTGTTGTTGGCTTAATATACCTTTTTTGTTTATTAAGGGCACTAGTCACTGAGCACTCTGTAATTTTTTTAAATCAAAGACAATAGTAAGGTTTTCTGGGAATTTAGGAAAGCCATTTCACTCTTTGGCCATGGACTTATCAATAAGCATGGAAACAGTAACACATAAGCCATAGTTTTTGTTGGACATTTTCAGAAGTGCAGAGCTGACTGCTGCTGTACCTGGAATGCACTTGATGAGACTGGCCAATAATTTAAGACTCATTGGCCAATGCTAAGATCACATTTTGTAGTCCTGGGTTGTTTTCCTCGGTCCTTTTGTCTACCACTCTTAACTATAAACTGCACATATTTTTTACATGAAGGACATAGCATTATTTTATGCTATACATTAAAAAAGAAGAATGTGTTACACTATAAGTTGTATGAAAAGACAGCATTCCCAGTATTTCCCATAATATTCAAATGGTGTCCAGTTCCTTTTTTTTCATTTCTGATTGAATGTTCATGGTGGAACCCTCAACTTCCTGCATTCCAACTGCTAGTTCATTCCTCTACCTCTGTTGTGCTGATCAGCCACAATTATTGTAAATGGATATTTGTATAATAAATGGAGAAAGTAAGAACTTTTTTTAAGTCTCTCCAAGTCCTGGGTTATTACTCTTCTTTAATTTTTCAATAAAGTATACTTTAAAAATTGAATAGTTGTGTCTTGCTAAATTTTAACTGTTACAACTGTTCAAATTCATCAATAAAGCATTTTCCTTTGCTTGCCTTTTGTAGTACAAGTTAACAAGCATCTTAACTCTGAAACAGTAAATGTTTAATTGCGCTGCTGAGAAAACAGAACAATTATTGGTTTGAAAGTGATCATGGCTTCTAATAAACTTAAATATTTTATAGGTGACAAGGCAGTTGTATGAACCGCTAGTTATGCAGCTTATTCACTGGTTTACAAGCAACAAGAAATTTGAGAGTCAAGACACTGTTGCCATGCTGGAAGCTATTCTGGTAATAATTTTCAATATAATATATACAAATAAATTCTATTAAATTGTACTTAAATCAAGATCTTTTAACACTGTGAGTTTCTCTTATTGACAGTAAAGTCAAAGTCATTCATTAATATTATCAATTCAAGAAAATACTTTTTTTACAGTTAAAAATGTTAATGTTTTCTATAGGCTTTTTTGCTTTTAAAAGTGCAGTCAGTTGTATATTATAAAATACACAATAAGTAACATAATGGATATTTAAACAGTTAGGCTAGGAATTGAATGTAATGTCTTGTGACACATTAAAATTGCAAAACGTTTCAACTCAGCTCTCAGGTATTAAATGTGCTGTATTTTATTTTATTCTTGGAACCAATCAGTTTTTTAGATTAGATTAGAAATATATAAACTTTATTAATTCCAAGGGGAAAATTAGATACATACAGCAGCAGAAACATAAATACAGATTTAAAGGACAAATAAAACAGATTGATAAATGAATGAATGAATGAATGAATGAATGAATGAATATTGTGCAGATATTGTAAAATGAACTTAACAAGCATCGGGAGGAAGAATTGAGTTTCCTGATAGCAGTGGTCAGAAAAGACCCCCCACACCCCCCCACACTGTGGTGGAATGGGTCTGTGGCTAAAAGTGCTCCAAAAGTCCTGGAAGGGACTTTTCATGATGGAATCCGATTTTGCCACCATCCTCTTTTCCACAACAGCTTTCAGTGTGTCCAGGGTTCATAATAAGTTTTGTTCAGGCATTGTGCGTCTTTTGAGCTCAAGATGTTTCCCCAGTAGGTGGCAGTGTAGAGCAATTTATTGGCTATGTAGTGATAGAACATCCAACCTGCTGAATCCAAACACAGGGTCACGGGGGTCTGCTGGAGCCAATCCCAGCCAACACAGGGCACAAGGCAGGAACCAATCCCGGGCAGGGTGCCAACTCACTGCAGGACACATGCACACACCCACACACCAAGCACACACTAGGGCCAATTTAGAATCGCCATTCCACCTAACCTGCATGTCTTTGGACTGTGGGAGGAAACCGGAGCGCCCGGAGGAAACACATGCAGACATGGGGAGAACATGCAAACTCCATGCAGGGAGGACCCGGGAAGCGAACCCCGGCCACCGTGCCGCCCGTGATAGCACATTTCCAGTAGTTACCTGCAAACACTGCTCTGCCCATTCTTGTACAGCTGCACTGTGTCGTTGGATAATCCAGTATGTTGTTTATGTGAAACTCCAGGTATTTGTAGCTCCACACCACTTTCACTTCCACCCCTGAATGGTGACTGGTCCCAGAGGCTCTTTGGCACGCTAGAAGTACTCCACCAGCTCTTTTGTCTTACTCCTATTAAATTGCAAGTTGTTGTCCCTGTACCACAAGACAAAGTCCTCCACAACCTTCGTATACTGTAGTTTCTCTCTGTTATTAATACAGCCTGTGATGGAAGAGTAATGTAAAACTTTTCTTAAATGTCAAGTGCTAGTATTGTGCTTAAAGTCTGATTTATATTCGGTAAAGGGAGTCAGGACAGTTCTCTGAGCTGCCCCGGAATTACACACCGCCATTTCTGACACACAGTCCCTCAGCCTCACAAACTGATGATAGTTGGTCAGGTAGTCCATGATCCAGGAGATTGTGGTGGCATCAAGATTCAAAGCCTTGAGGTTTCTCCCCTGCGGGACGAGACAGAATGGTGTTAAAAGGATTGGAAAAATCAAAGAACACAGCCCTGTCTGTGGTGCTGGCTTTGTCCAAGTGGGAGTAGGCTGTGTAGAGTATGTAGATCAGAGCATCCTCCACACCTTTATGTGTCTGATAGGCAAACTGCAGAAGATCCAGGTATTCTGAAGCCAAGGGTTGTATCTGTTTTAGGAAAAGCCTCTCAAAGGTCCTTATGTGTAGAATCGGTACACGTAAAAGCGGTATAGAATCTTATCTGAAGTCCTTAGAATCCAGTGGAATGTCTTTTCTTTGCATATTTATTGCAAGCTTTCATGATTAAGACAAATCTTTTGAAAATTTTAAATCGTTGGGTTAACTTTATGAAACAATGTTATACAGGTAATTGCTTATTGCAAAATAATCTTAATAGTGTTGCTTTGTTCATTAACAGGATGGGTTGGTTCACCCTGTGGAAAGCACCCTGAGAGATTTCTGTGGTCAGTGTGTACAAGAATTTTTGAAGTGGTCAATAAAGCAGACAACTCCAGAGCAGCAGAAGAATAGCCCAGCTAATACCAAATCTCTTTTCAAGAGACTCTATAGTCTAGCACTGCATCCTAATGCTTTCAAGCGGCTTGGGGCAGCCCTAGCTTTTAACAGCATCTATAAACATTTCAGGTAATATTAGAGTTTTTTGCCTGGACCAGTGGGTAGAATTCAAGATTCCCTGAAGTATAATTTATGGAGCAATTTATTGTTGTCTTTGCTTAGATGTGTAATGTAGTGTCAGATTTAAAAATGAGTATTCATTGAGGACTGCTTGAATTTCTAAAATTTTATAGCATCTAAATAAATTTGTTTTATTACTTTAATTTATATAGTGAAACTTCTGTTTCAGAGAAGAAGAAGCCCTTGTTGATCAGTTTGTGTTTGAAGTGTTGGTGATATACATTGAAAGCCTTGCTCTAGCACACACAGATGACAAGTCATTAGGTGTGTTTCATAATAGTATTTTTATCTGTTAATATTTGAAAGATAATTGTGTTTTGGTAGCATTTAGTATTTTTCGTGATTAGTGTGTTTTACTTTTTAGGAACATTGCAACAGTGTAGTGATGCACTTAAACACCTGGAAAGGATAATAAAGTACAAGGCTACATCACTGAATAAAGCATCAAAAAGGCGTATTCCAAGGTTTCTTATTTTCAGTAACTATTTCAGTATTTTTTTTTATGTTTTTATATTTGTATTAGTATGCATTTTTTGTCCTGTAGCCTAATATAAGATGCAGGTATGCTTAACATCTGCATCAGAGTTAAGTAATTATTAATTGGTATGCTTCAACTATAAATACACATATACATCAGAGGTAAGTAATAATTATTTGGCATGCTTCAACTATAAATACGCATATACATCAGAGGTAAGTAATTATTAATTGTTGTGCTCCAAATATAAATACACTTCCAGTTTAATTTTGAAGTCACCAAAAGGAATTCTATCATTGGTGTAGTTAGGACACAATTATGAAACTTCTGTTTGTGCATAGCTGAGGTGGAATTCAGCTGGTTTGGGTTACAAATATATAAGTGAATGCAATTTTATTGCCTGCTCACTAGATTCTTACTTTTGCACCCTGTATGGCCCTGTCTTTTTCAGGGGATTTGCACCTAATAAGCCTGTGTGCTTAGTGGATGTTGTATTGTGGCTCCTGGAGCAGTGTGGACGGCCGCAGACTGAGTGCAGACACAGGTGCATGGAATTATTTTATGGATTTGTTCCGCTGTTGCCAGGTAATTACGATTTCTTTTAATATGAAAATTCATGAGTCTGATATTTTTTAAGGCTTCAAAGTGAATCAAGTGGCAGCAGAGTTCATCTTCTTATAGATTTGTTTCGTTTTTAGAAGCTGTTCCTGTAACCTACAATATACAACATCTTAGAACGTTTAAGTGCTATTAGATTATAAATTATCCTTACACTCTTTGTTCTAATCAGTTTTTACTGCAAACTGTCATGATCAAGGCAAACATTTGCAATAACCAAAATGAGTTATTTGTATCCTAAAGTTAATGGACTGAAATATACTGCTTGTATTAATATTCATAGCACACACAATCATTTGCTTCAATCACCTTTTGTGGCAACAGTAGCTTTAGGGGTCATATTTATGAAACTTCTGTACACACAAAAAGAGACCTGAAATGTAAGTCTGCAACTTCCCAAATAAGTCAGGATTTATAAAAGAAATCTTGATGGGAAAACATGAGAATATTTACAGATGCATACGCCACATTTCAGAAAAATTGAGAAATGATGACACCTTTGATCAAGCAGTGAAAGGCAGCTAAACCAGCCAAATGATGACTCGTGCGTATAATGGTCCATATCACTGTGCTGTTGCTATAAAGTGCGTTGATGAGACAAGCATTCAAAACTGATGAATATGACGTATAGACTCTTTTTTTTAATTTACTTTTAAGAGGGTCAGTGCTATGTATTTGCATTGAAGAACTTTTTTGGTTTTCCTCAGTTCATACTGGCTACTGTTATCAATCACCAGTATTAAAAATTGGTGCAATCCCTTGTTGTCAATAATTGCTTCACTACCAGCTTGGAAAAAGTTATAAGTGTCATGCCCTATAGCCTGTTCATTTCCTAATGGTTTGCCACAACGTGGCTTGTTTCGTGCTGCTTAAAAACTATGCAAATGGTCATATAGGGAACGAGCTTTTAGGGACTGACAGGGTGTTTTTTTTTGCCCTTGATGATGTCAAGCCTTTAAGCCAATTCAGGCTTCCAAGAGCCATTCTTTTGGAACTGTGTGTTGAATTGCTACTGGCATTAGAAAGACAAATTCCTTAAAATCAGGCTATATATGTTCATATTATCTTGCATACTCGGTCCTGAAGCACACCATGGAATTACTCAAATGCAGACTGCAGTGTCATGGTGCATCAGATGGAGACTGCTCTACCTGCCAACAAAGTTTTGCAGTGTCTTGATTGCTAGTGCTATGTTACATAATGCGGCACTGCATAATAATCTTCCTCCTTGTGACCTCGTTGATATGGAGCCAAATGACTTGGCTCCCTACCCACCTATAACAACTAATATATACTGCAGAAGTGTGGTTATTTAACTCTAAGACACCTGTTAAATGGTTTACCTGATTCCTCTGCATCTGTCTCGTCTGCCTCATCTATATAATATGGCATAGTGCCACATAATAAAGCATCTCAGATTACAGACACTATTCACTGATTGAAATCAAAGTGTAGACGAGCTTTCTTTCCACTCCCATTGCAATCTAAGGCTCTTTGTGGTGGTCTTCTTTGTCATCATCCTCATTCTTTTCTTCATCTTCATTGAGCAAGGTGTGACCAGTAGAGCTCACCACATTCATAGGAGCTTGCCATTCAACATATTTGCACTTGATGGTGACACCTGTGCTTAGGCAATGAAATAACAGTTCTTTGCATATCTTTCCTATAGAGACAAGAACTTCTGTCTCTCATTCTATGTCACCCTTGTCTCACCTTGCAGGTAAATTTGTTCATTACATATATACAATGTTGGTTAGCATGCTCCATATACAGTTATTTAAAGGTGACTACCTGGTAGGCTTTAAAAAGGATTAATTGTGTGCAAATGTACATATGCTAGGTTTCATAAGTCAAAAATGGTTTGGTGTGTGAATTTTCCTGTTTTTTGCCATACACATTTTCAAGCTCAAACCACACAAGGTTTTATAAATGAGTCCTCTTGTTTTTTTGGAATAAGTTTCCCCAGTGTTGTACATTGATTATGAATGAGTTTTCCTTCTTTCTTATTGAAGATATGCTCAAGTTAAGTGATGTTTCTAAGGCAGCACTCGTGGGCTGACATTTCTAACTTGGGCTGAAGGTAGTTATCAGAGCCTATGTTGAGACTTTGGTTGGCCACACAAAGATGCATTTTTTACTCTGATACAGCCTGTAGTTAGGATATAGCGGGTTGAATAATGGATGGATGGATGGATACAGTTAGGGTTTGCTGTGGCCATGTGCCTTTGTACATCTTCTACTTAATGTGTGCTTATGATCATTTTCATAAAGTTTCTTTTGAACTTTATATTTTTATCAAATTGAGTCAAGCTTCCTTGCAACGTTCCTTTTAAAAGGAAAGGAACAAAACAAATGCTTACTGAACTTTAAAAAGTTGTATAGTTTTGACAGATGACAATTTCTTTGCTTTGTTTGAGCAGTGTGATAAAGCTAGTATGCTTTGATCACTGCATCACAGATACTTAAAATGTGAACCAACCCATTTGATGTCCTTTTGTTCCATGCATGCTAGAATAAGATGTGTAAATATCATTTGTAGTCCAGCAGGTGACAAAAATCCATTATCATCTGCATTTATTATTAACACCAACATATTTCTTATTGTCGTGAACAATTCAGCAGTGTCAATACATTTTGTTGGAAGGTGATTGCAGCCTACTTAGTGACAAAGTACAATTTTGGGTGGGAATGCCAAGTTTAAGGAACCACCAATGAATACAGTCCATAGTATAATTAACTTTTCAGTAATATTCTTAATCACCTTAGCAAAACCATTTACAAGCGCAGTATTGTTTGTGAATTTGGCATGTACATGTACTGACCTGGATTAAATTGGTGTTATGAATGTTGTACAGGCTTATTACTGTGCACCTTTAAAAAGACAGTAGAGGTGAAAATTCTTACAGGTTTATTGTCATTTCCTTTAAAAATATATGTATTTTTCTTAATTACTGGGTTATTTAAACATGTATTATGCTGGTCTGTCTATCTGTCAATCAGTTGTGAACCCTTCACCCCCTGTTTAATCTAAAGTAGTCAGAGGTTTTATTTAGAGCATAAGCAGATTGTCATTTTTCCTAGGACATTGCAGAAACTCATTACTGGTAATTGAACCAAAAGCCTTATACAGTAGTCTTCAGTATTAAAACCTGTTCCATACCACATAACATTCATTTATCTCTATTTGTTAAAATATTATTATTCATTTTAGCATTACTCTACACAGTTATATTCATTAAATGAGGTCTTAAATAGTATAGTATGAGTGTAGGTACTCTTAACAATAGGCAAGGAATGTTCACAGTGTGTCCTGGTCAGTGGCGAGATTACTTGGCCAGAGAAGTTGCAGGTATTTTTTTTTTTTTTTTTAAAAGGAGTAGTGTGACTCTGATTCTGTGGGTGTAGATGTATGTAGGAGAGATAAGCAAAGGGAATGTGCTTAATGGAGGAACTGGCTTATTGGTTCTTCACTTTTGGAGGAGCAGTTGGCACAGCCATCCATCATTAGTGCTCCGGCGGATTGGTCATTTCACCTACTCTCTCAGGAGTATAAAGATCTGAGAGCTAGGACAGGAAAAGGGAAGATCAAGATGAAGCAGAAGATAAGATTGGCAGGAAAACCTAGTGAGAGAAGGAGAGAATGTGCAGAATAGTCCAGTTAATCCAGATTGCTGTTCTGGGAAATTAAAGAGGCCATGAGCACCAGGAGCATCACAAATCCATGCGTCTTTTTTTTATTATTATTTTAAAAAGATATCAATGAAAGCATAATTAATTCAGATGATTTGTATACTTTATACTTTCTCTGCCATATTAAGGTTGTCCTGGTAGGTCCAATGTAGAAAAAGGCTTCTTTTAAAAATTCTTTATGTACTTTTTTTAAATAAAGGTAACAAAAACACTTCTCTGTGGCTGGATGATCTCATAAAGAAGCAAGGAGTATCTTTCTTGATTGATTGCTTTGAGTGTGGAGGCTCAGTTAAAAGTGGATCAGGGATTTTGTCCAAATGCACCCTTCAAGAAATCCAAGAACCTTTCAGCTTGTGCATAACTCTAAGGTGGATGGATTTGTTGCTTGCTTCTCTAGACTGCTATAATACCTTCATTGGACTTCGATTTGTCAAACCTTATGAAATTTTGGGTGAGCACAAGAGCAGATCTTGTTTTTTTATCTATTTATTTGTTTGTTTATTTTTCTTATGCAACTGACAAAGCTTTGTTATTTCATATTTTTAGAGTTCATTTGCATTCTCATTTTCCATTATGTATTTTTCTTTTATAAATTTTGTAGGTTCAGATTCAAAGTCAGGGTTTTTGCAAGCTGTCAGATTTTTTCTGAGCAGACTTGCCTTACATGATGTGTCAGCTGCTGAAAAATGCTTCGAGTCTGGGGCTAAGGGTGTACTCTTTAGTCCCAGGGAGCAAGAACATTATAACTTCAAAAAAGGAACCATCATTGTGAGGACAATGGAATTTGTTACTATGGTTCTTGAGAACTGCCAGCCTCAGTTTTGGAAGGTATACTATAGATATATAAACCTGATATTTTGTGTAGATTTGTTCAGTTTTACTTTAACTGAGAATATTCCCTATACTAAGCTCATTATACAAATATAAGTGAACACAGCAAATATGTGCACAAAATGTTATTTATTCACGTAAATCCAAAACCTCCAAAAAATGGAAAACAATAAAGCCTAATGGAGGCTTTGGATTTACGTGAATAAATAACATGTTGTGCACATATTTACTGTGCTCCCTTCACTGGTATTCAGTATTCACAGCGCATTACTTTTTCCACATTTTGTTATGTTACAGCCTTATTCCAAAATGGATTAAATTCATTTTTTTCCTCAAAATTCTACACACAACACCCCATAATGACATTGTGAAAATATTTACTTGAGGTTTTTGCAAATTTATTAAAAATAAAAAAATTGAGAAAGCACATGTACATAAGTATTCACAGCCTTTGCTCAATACTTTGTTGATGCACCTTTGGCAGCAATTACAGCCTCAAGTCTTTTTGAATATGATGCCACAAGCTTGGCACACCTATCCTTGGCCAGTTTCGCCCATTCCTCTTTGCAGCACCTCTCAAGCTCCATCAGGTTGGATGGGAAGCGTCGGTGCACAACCATTTTAAGATCTCTCCAGAGATGTTCGATCGGATTCAGATCTGGGCTCTGGCTGGGCCATTCAAGGACATTCACAGAGTTGTCCTGAAGCCACTCCTTTGATATCTTGGCTGTGTGCTTAGGGTCGTTGTCCTGCTGAAAGATGTACCGTCGCCCCATTCTGAGGTCAAGAGTGCTCTGGAGCAGGTTTTCATCCAGGATGTCTCTGTACATTGCTGCAGTCATCTTTCCCTTTATCCTGACTAGTTTCCCAGTTCCTGCAGCTGAAAAACATCTCCACAGCATGATGCTGCCACCACCATGCTTCACTGTAGGGATGGTATTGGCCTGGTGATGAGCGGTGCCTGGTTTCCTCCAAACGTGACGCCTGGCATTCACACCTAAGAGTTCAATCTTTGATTCTCATCAGACCAGAGATTTTTGTTTCTCATGGTCTGAGAGTCCTTCAGGTGCCTTTTGGCAAACTCCAGGCGGGCTGCCATGTGCCTTTTACTAAGGAGTGGCTTCTGTCTGGCCACTCTACCATACAGGCCTGATTGGTGGATTGCTGCAGAGATGGT
>JANRMT010062819.1:70639314-70661484 GCA_026402145.1 Polypterus bichir lapradei
ATATGTATATGTATATGTATATGTATATATATATGTATATGTATGTAAAAATGTATTTGATATGCTGAGATAAACTTCAGAATGGCTCAAACCTCATTTTATAAATGAACTTGTGCATCAAAAGATTTCATAGGCTATGTGATTAATTATAAATAAATATATGTATGTATGTATGTGTATAAATAAATAAAGCTATTCATAGTCTAAAATTTGAATAATGCTGATTTTTTTAAAATTAATTATATAAAGAAGTCCTTTTTGAAATTGACTGCACTTGTAACTGGCATGCCATCTAGAAAGTTCTGGTGCTGTTTAAATCTCAAAACTTGTATGCAATTGCTTCAGTTTTATTAGCAAGGAATATATGAAAGTATAGACAGTATTAATTCAGACAACTAACATTTTTTTATGGATTCATCTTGAAGCTTAAAACACAATCCCCCAAAATTGGCACACCAGTTATCAGGGGAAAAAGACATTTTCCTTATGTTTTTGCCCATGCTCTTGGGTGGAGGTTGAATTCTATTTTGTTTTTATAATTTTCTGATATTTGTTTTTCTTTTCTTCTTTTTTCTATTTTGACTATATTGTATAACTTTGTTGCATACATTCAACTTGATTGTATGCAATGTTATTGTTTTCCAAACAAATACTGGCACACCAAAACAAAATTTAGGTGCAAAGATACCTCCAATATTCAGAGTTATTAAGTAATCTGTGCATGTAATTATGTTTAGCAAGGTTGACAGTCCTCAGCCTAGTTTTTGTCCCCTTAGGTTAGCATGGTTCTGAATGGGATGTTGGACCAGAGCTTTCGGGACCGCTCAGTGAGAAAAACAGAGGGACTGCGGCTTGTACAAGAAGTGCTAACTAATTGGGATAACTTTAAGCCTTGGTGGGCAAGCAGTACAGCCTCAGAAAACAAGATGTCTGTTCTAATTTTACTCTCTAAAGTCTTACAGGTACTTGCATTATTATTTAATTTCAATATTTAGGCTCATTTCCTTTTTTTTTTCCTTTTCCACAAGATCTCCATATAGATTTGGTTTCTGCAAATAGTAGCAACTCAAAATACCATTTTGACTGTGTGTGCTTTTTTATACATCCGCAACAAATGTTCTACTTTTTTGATTTGTCTGCATCCTTCTTCACAACTTCCGCTTTTTTTCCCCCCAGTTCCTCTTTTCATATTTTGTGATGTTAGTTGACAGAGAGAGATGCATTTAATATTTACCATTCCAAACATTTGCTTATTAAACCTATACTATTTGCTGTTTTTCATATGTCACTTAATTTTTCCTAGCTTCTTCTTTTATTTCTTTATATATAATAACTTGATGTTATCTTGCTTCTAAACATTAATTTATCTTCATGCTTTCCTTTTTAGCTACCACATAAATTATATCAATACATAATGACCCAGTGGGTATTGAAAGTATTCAATCCAACAGCTAACATACACATTTAAATTGTTTTTTTTTTTTTTTTTTGTACAGTTAATAAAGGCATACTTTACATTTTATAGGGCTGTAATCACTCTTATAGGGAAAGTAAAAAAAACAATAAATAAAAATGCGAAACTTAAATGTTCCACTTTGGAAAGCATTCAGCACTTTGTTTTTAGATATTTAATATTGATAGCTGCCTGTTTTATGTGGTATGTTGTAACAGATTTTTCACATTTTCTTGGGCCTTATATTGGCTTACACCCTATAAAAAGGGTCTAGACATTGTAGGTTATTTGAGAAGCACTGGCATACATTGGTCTTAAGTTCCTACTATAGGTTTTGTATGGGACTTGATTCCGGAATTTGACTGGAAAGAGTTTTACTTTTTTCTTTTTAAGCCATTTAGGTGTTGCTTTGTCTTTGTTTTTGCCTTTTTGGTCTTGTTGAAATATAAATAACTGTCCCTGTTTCACATGTTTTGTAAACAATGCAAGATCTTGCTCCATTATCTGTCTGTTATTCTCAGTACAGTAGACCCCTGCGAAGACGCGGTTCAGGGTTCACGGCCTCAGTCGTTCGTGGATTTTTCCTTAGAACCTAACTAATAATTGTTAGCGGAAACTGCAAATATCCTCCGCAATTTTTATGGGTTTTTTCTTGGCAATACTGCACTGTAGAGAGAACAGGAAGTAACCGTAGAGGAAAACTTGGCTTGGGATGGTGAAAGTAGCCAATCTGAGAGCATTGTACTCTACTAGAATTTGAAACTGTAACTCCCAGTGGTCCCTGCAGTTGCTCTGATTGGTCTTCTGCTCAGGATGCAGGGGCTGTTGGGGTCAAAGGATGTCAGCGCGGCTTTTAAAAAGGGGGCCGGTGACCAAAAGAAAAAAAAAGTTTTTGTAATTTGTGTTTCAAGTTCCTGTCTCTCTGTCTGCCTTCTGTTGGGTTACCTGCACTTATTCGTTTTGTCCTGGATTGTTTCGTGGTTGGGGTCTGGATTGTCTGCCATCTGCCTGTGTACATGAGGACTGTAAGTGGATTCATTGCCATCCTGCGAAGAAAGGAGCGCTCCTGAACCCATCCACCCGTCCTCACCATTTCAGGAACTACTGGTAGGACTATCTTTACATTCCCATTCAACGTGCAGATCTCTGGACTATCTGTTTTCATCATTACATTTCATCCGTTGCCATTTTTCATGGACTTTACTGTGTGTGCTTTGTTGTATTTAATGTATAATCGCTGTAAGGCGAACAGGGGTGGTATCGTTGTTTTCATTACATTCTTTATTTGCTGTTTGATTACCGGTTTACTTTGTTTTTGTCTCTGTGAGTGCGTGCGGGTCGAGTCAACACTGGGTGTGTCCCTGGAATCTCCACCATAAAAATAAATAAATCACCATCTTCTCAACGGTGTGAATCTTAGCTGCACCGGACCACTACAGCATTAATTATTTCTCCTTGCTGCTGATTGACTGCTGCCCTGTAATGCACCTCCAGCTGAGTGTTCTCGTGTTTTCCGTTTTGTTCTTCTTAATCCTTATACTGCTGCAACCGGCTATAGTCGTTTCCCAGTGCCATTTGTCTGCACGTAGGAGCCGAGTATATTCAGCAACGTACATTCATTAGACACGTCAACTGGCTATTGTCGGTTCCCAGTGCAATTTACCAGCATGCCGGAACTGATCAGTCAATGCCGTACATTCGTTGAGCAGGCAGCTCATTACCTCTGCCAGCCCCTGCAGCACTGCAGCCTCACTGTCTCTGGGATTCAGCTGCTGCACTTGACTAGCCTGCAAATATCAGTGTTTACCTCTGTGTGCTTGCGTGTAGCCAGTTCAAGCACAGTTGGCTTGGTGATTTACTGAATTTCATCAATGGCGTCAGTTGCACCTTGTACATATTGTTCCAGTAATTTTTAAAATAGTTTTTACAGTTCATTAGCAGTGTGTAAAATGACTAGTGTTGCAGTAATTGTGATGCTCTTTGTGAATTGTGACATTTACTTGAAAAGTACAGCAAAAAAGTTTTTGGCGTCCAGGGATGCATTAACCCCCAAGTATGTGGCACTTTAAGGGTTAAAGCCCCAAGATGCCGCTGAAACGCCCTGCACCTTTCTGGCAATGAAAATGCGCTTGCATGAATTACAGTACATATAGCGGTAACATCGGTATTTTACATTCTAGCACTACAGTACTGTACACTTTACCTTTGCATTCTTTTTTTTAGGTAATGTATTAAGCTGATGTTGAAATGAAATTAAAGTGTTTTGTGGGCATATTTAGGGTTTAAACTATAAAAATAGGCATTTTTTTTTACCACATCCATAATTTGCGGTTTTTCACAATTCACGGGTGCCCCTGTGAATTTTGGGGGTGTACTGTACATTTCATTCTCTGTTTTCCCTAACCTTACTAATCCTGCTGATTCACATTATCTCCACAACTATATACTGCCCATACCATACTTTAGTATGGGGATGGTGATTCGTACATGCTGCTGTATGATGTTTTTTCATCACACACAGGGCCTTGCTGTTAAGGCCATTTTTTTAAAAAACAACAGAACTTCATTTGAACTTTTTTTTCAAATACGGCTTCCTCCGCACCACTCTTCTATAATACTCAGACTGGTGAAATTGTAAAATGTCTCACTGTTCCTCTCATATTATTTTTGATGCGTGGCATATCCTTAAGAGGAGTTTTTGGCCACTGGTCTACTTCTCTGACTAATTTTCATCTTGTTTGGCTGCTAAATTTTGAAGTGCAAACTTTTCTTTTAAGATTCTGAATATTTGATTTAATACTATATTTATATTCCTTACCTAATATGTGCTGTCATTGGCAAGGTCTTTTGTCTTTCTACTGCTTTGTATATAGTGTCCATCGAAATGACCTCAGTCATGTGGTTTAAACTTTAAAAGACTGGTGAATTCTGCTTAAATGGTTCTGTGCTCTAAAATTGATTCTCATTAACAGACTTTTCAAGTACTACTGGATGATGCTGTGCTTTTCATTAATGGTAAATGCTGAAGGATAGAGAGAGATGGATTTTAAAGTTAATGTACTGTATTTTAAATTACTTTTTTTATGATAATGTATGACATATTTTGACATAATTTTTTCAGTTGTAAGACAGCAAATTGTGGTGGTAGTCTAGGATGACTGAATAATGTCTAAACCCACTGTATTTTCCACCATATTTGCTTTTCCATATTCAGTCATTTTGCTTGATTTTGTCACACTTGGATCCACAGTAACATTTTCAAAATTATTATTTTGTTTATGTGAAGAAAGAACAGCCACATTGAACACTATTTTGCATGTGGGTAAAATTAAAGAGTATTTGGTTGTTTTATTTTAAATTGTGATAAACAAGAAACATTTATACTTCGTTAACATTTATACATTTACACAGCAGTCATACCACATGCATTTACTTCAGAAGAGGTTATCCACCTGAAGCTAAGCATGTTCAGGCCTGGCCTGTATTTAGATGGGAGACCATCTGGGAATTGCTTGGGTTGTTGCTGGAAGAGGTGTTGTGGAGGCCAGTATGGGGGACTTACCCTGTGGTCTAAATATAGATCCCAATGCCCCAGTGTAGTGAGGGGAACACTGTACTGTAAACGTGGCACTGTTCCTCGGATGAGACTTAAAACTGAGGTCCTAACTCTCTATCTCCTTTGCAAAGAGCAGAGTGTATCCCGATATCCTGGCTAAATTGCGCTCCATTGCCTAGTCATTCTGGCACCAGAATCATTCCTGGTCTCTAAATGGCCGTCTCTCTCTCCAGTTTACCATCTAATAGCTAAGAGGTGCCCTGTTGCCGCCATTATGATTGTTTTTTTGTGTGGAAGTTTGTTGTACCCCATTGACATCCGGGTGGCTCTCTTGCACTGTTTAGTCCAGACACACCATCACATCAAGCAATCGAATAGTATTTCTTTAAGTCCTTTCTATCTAATTTTCTGTGAATGTTAAGAAAATCTGAGCCAACTTAATAACTAAGGAACACATGAAAAACTGGTATTTCATATCAAAACAACAGAGAATTTATAGAACTGCTTTATAGTAACCCACATTGACATATTAAACAAAAGGAATCAATTCCTGTTAGGTTGAAGTTTTTGATATGATTTTTATATAGGTAAAGTTTAAAGATTCCAAATCATAGTAATCATTCACATTTGCATTTTGACAAATTAGCTATTGTTTGTTATAATACAGCATGATGTTTAAATTTGAGGTTTTAACCCTTTCGTCCCTTATGGAATATTTTTTGTTGCCTTTCATAAATACTAGTTCATATCATCAAAAAGCTCATACCATCATTGCCCTACTTTAGATTTGTAATGGGATTAAGTTTACACTCTTCATATGTGAAATAAATTAAGATACATTTTAAATATCTATTCCTTTGCTTATATTTGTTTTCTTTTGCTCATTATTAAGTTTTTTGTACGTTTGTGGTGTAATTTGCAAGTATGTGTAGTACTAATTTATTTAGAGGAAGTGTGAATTTATTGCATTTTCAGTTTTACATTGTCTTAATTTCTAAGTTAATGTCACAAATTTGCTGCAGATTTTCAGTAGTAACACTTTTAATTATTCTATTCTAGATAGATTCTTCAGTTTCATTTAAGACAAGTCACAATGCATTTGGAGCTGTATTTAATACATACACTTCTTTAATTACTGACACAGCATTGCCCTTAAATTTAAAGGTAGGTTTCTTTACTTTGTTCTTTCTTGCACTGACAAATAAGGCCATGCTTAAACATTTACCATAGGATTTCAAAATATTTTTAAACTTTATCATAGAGGTCAGTTCTTTACAGTAACTGTGTGACAATCATCATTGCAAGCTTTATTTCAGATTATTTTATATTACCCAGGCTTCCATGCTGAGACAACCATACTGGAACATTTTTGTCTTTTAGAGCCAGGCATTGATTATCCTGCCATTCTTCACCAACCTCCCAGAAAGCATCCTCCTTGATCTCCAGACTGCCCTGGAGAAGCTGGTTGCTTGTCACTTTCCCATGCAGTCGGATGAGTTTCCTACAGGAACACTACGCTATAACAACTATGTGGATAGCATTAAAAAGGTGAAATATCCTTTGTGACTTTTTGTATTTTTTAACTTCTAAAACTTCATTTATTTTCTATTAAATAATGACATATTAATGGAATTTCATTTATTACCACAGTGAAGAGTTAGAGTGATAATAAATCAATAAATGAAATATACTCAGTTGGATTACATGCATAGTTAATTTAATAGTTTATGAAAGGCTACTTAACTTTATGATTGCAGCCTTCAAGTACACTCTTTTTCTTCATTTGTAAAGACTAAGAAGCCTGTAAGTTGCTGATTAAATAGTCTCCCTGATGTCATGAAAATCTGAAAGATTATTTTCTTGCAGCACCCAGAACTAGTTTTGTGGGTTTTTTTTTTTTTTTTTTTTAATTAAAAATGTATTTCCATGTTCACATTGGCTTCCTCTAATGACACCAGTTTCTTCTGACATACTGTTGTTACTTTTAATCGTTTTGTGTTTAGGCTCCTTCTCTTTGGGGGGAAAAAAAGAATTAGTGAATTTTTGGCTCAGATATACTAAGTGTGTACTTGATTAGTTGATATGTTCTTCCTTTCTCTTAGGACTGATGCATCAGTATTCATTTAAGTTTTTCTTAAACTTTTCTTAAACTTTTTTAAACTACATTTAGAGATGATTGATATTGCTATTATGTAACTAATGAAATGAAATTACAAAACACAGTTTTACTTTATCAAGTGAAACATACAGTATGCATGCTGTTACCTTGCCAGTACTGCAAGTTAGTTAAAAATAATAATCGTTCTTTTGTTTTACTGTATTTGTAATAGTATAGTAATTGACACATTTTTCATATCGCAAACAAACCCTTATCCTACAGCTTAGGTGCAGGTGCAAATATAAGTGAGCTTCAATACATTGGCTAAACGAAGTAGGTTGGGAGAATCGGATAGGAAAACCATTTGGAACTGAATTAACCAATCAAAGAAGATGCCATAGGAAAAAATTTTGGATTGGACTCTGATGAATAGAAATAAGAAGCCTGGTCAGTTTGGTGTTGCTAAACCAGGTGAATGCAAACACACCATGCCAAAGGGAAAGAAGATCTCTCTTTAGGAAGAGGATAGTGAAAGCTTATCAGTCTGTTGAAAGCTAAAAATCATCTCATAATGATATGACCTCTCAGTTTATTGTGAGACAAATATTTTGTAAGAGGACAACATTTAACAGGACAACAATGTGATCTAGAAGAGGTCACATCAGCAAAATAATGCCAAGATCCACATGAAAAATAAAAAATTGGGCAAAAGCTGACCCAAACCCTTACATGTAGAAAATTGCATTTTTGACCTTTTGGTCACAATTAAAACTGCTGTGTTTTGAGAAAGCCCAACACTGCTTACCACAAACAGAACCTTATTCCAATAGTAAAGCATGGTGGTAGGATTATCAACTTTTGGGGCTGCTTTTCCTTTTTTGATGCAGGAACATTTCAGTTCATCTTTAAAAGAATCACAAATTCTGCCGTATACTTAGAGGATTCTTGAACAGAATGTCATGTCATTAATGAAGTAGCTAAAGCTGGGCTGAAAGTGGGAGCTTTCCAACATAGCAGTGGCACAAAGAATTCAAACAAATCTAACAAAGAATGACTCAGGAAAAATAAGATTTGTGTTTTTGGATTGGCCAGTTCAAAGTCCTTTACCTAGATTTATTTCTGGCAGGACCTGAAATCCTCAACCTGCTGGCTGAATACTCTCAGTAGAATGGGGGATAAATCCTTCAAGATACTGTAGATATCAGGGATTGATTGATGGCTATAAGAGGCCATCTTCCTTTCTTGCATTAACAACTCTTGTTAAATAACTGGAATATATTTATTATGAATTGAGGTGTGGTTTAGATAAATGTTTTGCAAGTTTATTTTAATATTTTATGCCATAAACTTTTTAGAAGTCCTTTATACCTTAGAGGAACTTTATAAGCCCACTGTAGCAGTACCAAAAAACTGATTTTACTTCCTTACAGCTTTTGGATGCTTTGGAAATGTCCCAGAGCCCGATGTTATTAAAATTAATGACTGAAATCCTTTGCCGGGACAACAGGCATATCATGGAAGAGCTATTTCAAACATGCTTTAGAAACATTGCCAAAAGGTGAGGAAAATACCCATTTACAAATAAATGTCTTTTTAGATATGTTATGTCAGAAAGATTTAACATCTGTTTATTCTGTTGGTTTATGAATTGCATGAGATGTCATACTCTGACTGCATACATGTATCATTTTTTTGTTCTTTTTGTTATTTATGAAGGAGAAATTCATATTTAAATATTACATACTTTAATGCACGTTTTTTAACTTTAGTATACTTGTGGAAATAAGAATTTCATAGTAACACTATATATTTATGGAACTTACAAAATATATGGTAACAATTTTTTAGGTATAATTTTGGAATCATGTTAAAAAAATGTTTTCTAAATTAATTTGACTTTTAAGAATTAGAATTTTGAATTCTTCCTTCCTTTCATGCTTCAGTGGAAGTGAAATGCTCCTTTTGTTTTAGGGGTGCCTGCAGCAAGCAAGTCTCTCTTCTAGACACTGTTTTTCAAATGTTCCAAACAGAGGATCCATGTGCCAGCACAACTCGACAAGCAGTTGTTGACCGTTGCCTCCTGACTATTCTTTTTAACTGTAGCCTGGAAGCACTTACGGAGTTCCTCTGTAAAACAGTAGCTTATATCATGACCATCTTACAAGCTAGGTTCTTAAAGGTAAGCTAGATAACATGGACAGCTTTTTTTTTTTTTTTTTTTTTTAAAAAAAAGCTTGTCCGTTAATAAACTGATAAAAGTATAAAACGCTCTTCCTATTCTAGAATCTCAATACTCTTTGTATGAGCAAAGTATAATACAAATGTGTGCATTTTTACTGATTTTTTTTTTTTTTTTCATGACTCAGTTCCAGACTGAATTAGGTTATGATTCATGCATGAACCTTCTTTGTCATCTGTTTAATTTAATCAATATTTGTTAAGCAAAGCTTTATATGTTTCTAGATCACATTTGATCTTAATCTTCAAAATTTGTTTTGCAGTCAAACGAATCTGCATTTGATACCCAGCTTGCTAAGAAAAATGGTTGCTACAAAATTATGGAAGTTGTTTATTCACGTTTGCCTAAGGAGGAGGTTTACTCCAAAGAATCAAAGGTCAATCAAGCTTACTGTGGTCACAACAAATCAGAAGGCAATGAGCTTTCAAAAACCTTACTCAAGTAAGTAGTTTTCAGCTTAAAATGTTCTTAGGTCATGAGGATCTGTTTTAACAAAAGCCATAGAGGGCCACATGTATGTACATGATAATGGATTCTAGGAAGTGTTCTCAGTTCTGTGTTTCATGAAGTAATTAAAGAGTTGTTACTTCGCTTAATATTTTGCAGCCTGCATTGATACATTTCCTGTGTGTGAGAACTATTTATTCATCCATCCATCCATCCATCCATCATCCAACCCGCTATATCCTAACACAGGGTCACGGGGGTCTGCTGGAACCAATCCCAGCCAACACAGGGCGCAAGGCAGGAACAATAAAGAAATAAAATTGGCAAAACAGTCAAATTTTTATTATTGTCCCGGTATTTAATTCTTCTGCTATGTTAAAAATGAGAATGAGTAGGTGAAATGTTAGTACAAAAGTTGGCAATAAATATGAGTTTTCTTTGTTTTTAGGATTTACAAACTTCCTCCAGGATTGTGATATTTTTTTTTTAATGTGCTGCACAGGAATAAGAAAGATTCATTGGTTTTGGGGAAATTAGCCAGAGAATATACTGTAGTGTTGGAAATGAGAGGAGAAAATGGTGCTTAATGAATGAGTGCAATAGGGTTAAAAAGAAACATTTTCTGGTTGGTTACTTACACATGCAACAGTTGTTCTTTTGTTAATGTGCATTTAAAATTATTTGATAGATTTTGATGCACAAAGGTTGCTGAGCAATTTATGAAGATGGAAGTCCATTAAAGTTTTAAAGCTTTACTTTTTTGTTATTTACTAGCTATCTACTGTGCACACTGTGTATTGCATCATGCATCTTTTGGCAAATGTATTACTTTTCTTGTAGATCTTGGTAATCACATCTGCTAAACATTTAACAACACTTTTTTTTTTAAATTTCCCCAGAGAGTCATATTAAATAATCATTTAATTGTTCATTTGGCTGTAATATCTTTAATTGTATGAGAAATTATTAGCATATAGTTATGGAAACTGAGCACTCTGCATTTTAAAGGTTTTTAAAACACAACTGACCAGTGTTTGCAGTGTTTGTTGTCCGCTTATCCCTCTGCAGGAGCATAATAATATAACACATGAGCATCATGTGCTATAACCTAGTTACAATATCTTTAACAAAAGAAGATCAAAACCAACCCACTGAAATGTCAAAAGGTGGTAAGGAGCAAAAGTGCAAGGTTGCTGCTAAATCTTTAGGGTCTGATTAATCAGCATCCATGAAACTACTAAATTGATCTGACCTTATTATAAGGATTTTTTGAGTAATATAATTGTGATAATATTACTTGTCTAGACAATTTAGATGTTAAGCCTTATTAATTTTCTAATTTAATATGATTGTTACCTTAAATGCAAACATAATGCAGGGAAAAAAGTTAAATTTAATACAGTTTATAGGAATATTCTACCAAATATGTAGGGAACATTTCTACAAAAAATAAAAAGATGTAAAATGTTAGGACAGTGCATATTCCCCTGTTATGTTTGCTTATATTAGTTCACAATGAGACTGTTAGAATATGAGTTACTAACTTTTTTGGAAATTATGAATAAACATGTTCTTTTCGTAAGTTACTGTAAATAAAAGGTTTGCTCCTTTTTTTTGTTATTCTAGGACTTTATTGTAGAACTAGCCACATAATTAAAAATATTTGCTATCTCTTGTCCTATATGTACCTTCAGCACGTTTCCTTTGTATTTACCTCATGCTCAGTCTCTCAAGTGTGTCCCCGTAAGGCCAGCTTCTCAGACTTTCATTATTTGCAAGTCACCCTTTTCACCTCCTGTCTAGTTTTATACTTGCCATCTTTCAAGGTGACTGCCTCGTACGTCTCTGTTTCTCCTTGTGTGTCTTATACTCGCACTTCTCTTTCAACGCTTCATTAAAGATAGACTGACCAATCACAGCAAAGCCAAACAGACCAATCGGGTTGCTCAGAGGGAATGGCCACACGGACCTTAGTGATTTATTAAATATAAAAGATTCTTTGAATACCCTGTTGAATATAATAGCTACATTTCCTAATGTTTTGCATAATGTGTCAAATTTAAACAACCTCTATACCCCCTCTTGTACCAGTCACAATCTTTCTCTTCATTAACTGCTTCATCACTTCCTTACCTTTTTCTATTAGCGTAGTACTCCAAAGAGGTATTAATTCTGAGGTACGAGATACTTTGTGGGGTGAATTGGGAGGAATAATCCAACAGAGTTTTATGATTGCTTCTTATGTTTTCAAACTTGTTTGTGGTCATGTGTTAGTTATGTTACATGTTGATCTCAGCCATATTTTTCTAGAGTCTTAACTCTCCCTAAATGCTTGTACAAATGTTTAGGAATTTGATTGTACAAATCTGAGCTAACAGTTGTGATGGAAGATGTACCTGGTTGGGTGTCCTTACCTGGACAGGAGTCGGGCCCATCAAAGGCACAAGAAGACAGGCGAAGAATGTCCTACCTCAGCCAGGAGGTAGGCAGGAGATACCCTTGCAGAACTGGGTTTGCCGACGTACCGGCTGGAGTGGACCTAAGATCCTTACCAGACTGGGAAGCCAATATAATGGAGAGACTAATATGTTAGCTAGCATCATCCCAGGGCATCAGCACTCAGGCGGACTCCTGCGGGGTATGCCGGGGGCTGTGATGGAGTGGTACAGCCCTGTTGGGTTGTGTGGGTGCCACCAGGGAGTGCTATAAGGATTCATGTTCCCCACTCTTGCAGACTTCAACTTGACCCAGAAGTGCTATGCCCTGCCACCAGAAGTACTCCTGGGTACTGTTTAAAAGGAGCCGCTCTGCCTTACCTGGGGTTGCAGAAGATAAAACTAACTGGGAGGAGACTTTGGAATATCTGTGCTTGTGGTACTTTAATAATGGTTTTCTGCAAATTCGGGTACTGTGTGTAATAAAACAGAGGATTGACCAATTATTTTTTATTTTTGGTGGAGGCAGAGAAAGTTAACTTTTATCAGATGCAGCTAATTAGCAGTGTAAGCTTGCTTAAATATAAACTTTTATACTAAGTAAAGTACTTATCATTTTGTATTAAATGTTGCATACAAGCAAGTATTAGTTTAAAATATGGCACAAAACATCACAAGCAAGGCATGTTAAATGGTCAGGGCTCATGTTCCATCTCTGATATCAAATTAATTTCCTTACATTTTCACTGGAGTATGTCTCCTTTCCAGAAAATTAAATTGTGTTAAATGGGTTTCCTCTGGGAACTCCGGTTTCATCCCACAGTACAAAGACATGCAGGTTGGGTGCATTGGCGATCCTAAACTGTCCCTAGTGTGTGCTTGGTGTGTCTGTGTGTATGCCCTGTGGTGGGCTGGCGCCCTGCCTGGTGTTTGTTTCCTGCCTTGTGCCCTGTGCTGGCTGGGGTTGGCTCCAGCGGACCCCATGACCGTGTGGTCGGGATGTAGCAGGTTGGATAATGAATGGATGGATGAGGTTACTATTGTTATGCCCTTACATTATATTGTGGAAGCAGTGTGGTTTAGTAGTTATAGCACTGGACTTTAAATTCTCACTTGTGTTACAGTTGTTAAAAAAATTAAAGTGTGTTTAATCTGCACTGATTTTCCTTTTCCTCTTGTTGAATTGTTAAAGGTAACTAGAATCCCTTGAGAGTTTCTGAGAATATTTCATTATAATACAGCATTTTCCATTAAATGTTGAAAATGTAGTGTCAATAATTTCAGGGAACGAAAAGCAAAACAATTACGTTATTCAGCTGCTTGCTTCCCCCACAGTTTAGCTATAGTCTTACATTTTTTTGCCTCAAGTCCAGCAAGTCTAACAATTAGGAAAATGATTTTTTTTAACTGCTTGATATATATATGGCAATTCATGAACAGCTAGAAATATTTTGGTGGTGTTTAGTTTTTACATGAAACATGTTAGGAACGATTATTAAAAATATAATTTCAGTGTCTTGTTTGCATGCACATCCTTGGTAGTTATCATTGTGTTCAGATCACCATTTAAATCAGTTCAGCTCCTCAAATGTACTGGCTGCAAGGTGGGACCAACACAAGAAGGGATGCTAGCACTTAAAGGGCACACATACACATCTATGGTCATTCATATACTGGCAGTTTAGAGCGCACAGACTGCCTAGTGCACCATTTAAACCTAGGACTCTGGAGTTGTGAGGTGCATTTGTCCCACCTCACTTTAGATCATGTAATTTGTACACTTACTAAAGATATTTTAAGTTTATGTTTACTTCTTTTTTCCTATAAATATTTACTCTGTTTTCCACTTAATGTTAATATCATTAATTTCAGGATCTTATAAAAGGTGAATAAACTTGGAAATTAAAATTGTTGTGCTACTGCTAGGACAGCCAGCAGTTGAGCTAGGGAAAATGTCAATCAAACCGCTAATCAGTGATGCTTTTAGATCAGAGCTTGCACAGAAATCAATACTAGACCTCGCCCTTCCGTACGGTTAATTGCAAGGTCAAAATTCCATTCTTTTTAAAAAAAAAAAAAGTTATTCACATTTACGAACGCTCAGATTATAGCAAAGAACCTACGAGAAGGTGCATTTCTGCGGCTCATTCACTGGTGACAATTAGTCATGCAGTGCTTGATTCTTTTCATATCACAGAACAGGAGTGCTAATTAATAAATGACCTACAAATGACGGCACACTGCAAGACACAGATTACACCACAATAAAGTCAGACAACGCACCTCACTCAGTTTTGGCAAACTGTGACACAGCCTTCCTCTTTGTTGGACCCACTGAATTGCCATCTCACACCCTAGGTTGGGAACCCCTGATTTAAGATTAAAGTTTTGTCTCAGGTTGTCAAATTTATGTCCAAACTACGATTTTTGTTACAGGTGTTAAGCCTTGGCTGTTTGTTTTTTAACAAATTTATTTTCAGGTTTCAACTGCCTGTGTATACTTTGATTACAGTTCATCTTTCAGTTTTACAGTTTACAGTTCACCTTACAGTTCATCTACAGTTCACCATTTCTAATTAAATTTTGCTGTTGTCCCACGCATTCAGCATGTTGATGATGAACTGTGCTTTAATAATATAATATTACTTATGTTTTTTCAAGCTTTGTGTACACAATTTAAAATTGCTTATAACTTTCTGCTTGTTTTCTTCAGTTAGGCAAAGCTTGTATGTTTTATGTGTATATGTTTGCTTTTTATCTTAAATAAAGAGAAGAATGTATTGTTAGTCTTATCCATGGTTTCTTGCTGCCTTTTTTGTGTCGTTGGAAACCTTGCATTTTAAAAAGTGAGGACAAAAGACAGAGAGACAGATGATGCTTTAGAGTTATTTACTATGAATAATTTGAGTAATAATGATGCAGTTTTTTAGTAAATAAAATAAATATTGAGACACAGTATGTTCTGTTATAATTTTAATATCATTATTTTTTACTTTAGTTTTTAGTATTAAAATTTTCATTTCTATTCCTTGAAGGTGCTGTTTTGATGCCTTCACAGAGAATATGGCGGGAGAAACACAACTATTGGAAGAAAGACGTCGACATCATTGCTATGCATATAACTGTGCAGTTGCAGTGATCAGCTGCAGTTTTAATGAACTGAAGTTTTATCAAGGCTTTCTTTTTAGTGAGAAACCAGAAAAGGTTGGCAAGTTTGTTTTTGATTTTTTTTTATTGTTACACATGAAACCTTAAGTGCCTGAGCATCATCTGAATTTCAGTCTTTATAGTAATACTAATAACAAATCTATGCTATTTGTGATTTTATCTGTAACATGATTAAGCAACTTTAGGGAGCCTTTATTTGGAGTTACTTAGATGAGAGTGCATTCAATGCATCTATGTTTACAAAATAGGTTAAATTACAATGTCATAATTTTATGGATAAATCCCAAGATAGAATACTTATGGTTTATATTGTGATATTCACAAAAAAAAGTGTAAACACAGACCTCAAAATAACACAGCCCATTATTTTAGATACTCAAAAATGTCCATCAAGAGGGAAGATGATTACAAACCTCTTGCCTGAAATGGATTTATTAAATAACAAATAAGAACAAAAATTGAAAGATAAGGAAAAATAGTAACAAAGAAGACAAAGGTGTATGCCTAAAAAAGACTATCTAATTTGAGCAAGACCAATCCTAAATAAGAGTCCAAAAACAAAGCAAGGATCCATCAGAACAGCACTCAAAATGTCAATGCACACTCCACAGTACTCCATGATCCTCAGAAGGTCCTTTCCTTAACCTAATCTAATGGCTGAGTAATGATGCTTTGGGATCCTTGCCTGTTACTGGTTTCACCCATAAAACAAAAAGAATGTTATTGAATATAGATACAAATGCATAATTAATAATATTTAAAAGAAAACACATTAAAAAAAATTAAACCTTTGATACCGCTGGCTTATGCAAACCCTTTAAGTATATTTTTTAAAAATCAATATATACTATAATGTGAAATTGCAATCTGGGAAACCTCCATAATGTAAAAACTGTATTAGAGCCCATTTTACGTAATAATCCAAAGTTTTAAAGTGTATCTGAGTCAAATGACTAGAAAAAATAACATATGAATTGAAGAAGCAACTGTTCAGTATGTTAGTGGATAATCCAGGAAGGTTTAGAAGAGGGAGATAAAGTTTTATTATTAAGGTAGGCTTTTATGAGGAAACAGCAGAAATAGTTTATAATAAAGAATTATACACATATAAGAGGCAGGGCTTTAGAGTGTTGAAGTGGTTTTAGAGAAGAAAATAAAGACTAATGGTGTGACAGATCTTTTCTTAATCAGGTTGGGTGACAAATGGTGTCGTGCAGGTGTCAATTCCGAAAAACTTAATTTACATATATAAATGACTAAGCTAAAATTGTAAGTGACAATTTAGTTAAATTTGAAAATGACACTAAAAAGTGAGATTATCAGATTCCTTAATTTGTAAAACACATTAACGATGGACCGTGATAAAATGTATATAAAACATATGTGCCAAAGTAACATTATTTTAAATACAACTGTTGTTTTTCATTAGACCTGGCAAATGATTGTTGTAATAATGTTTTTGACAATCTTACTTGACTTATCATTGTTCATATTTTGACACAATTTTAAAGGAGAAACACATTATGGGTTATGTAGCATGCTTTGTGGAGTACAAACAAAGAGAAGCTTTACTTAAGCTGTTTATAAATTATACATCATCTATAAAAATTTCCAGAGAAGAGCTAGTAGATTAATTCTAAGAGTGTGGACTATGGTGAAAGACTTGAAGACCCAAATCTTCATAACTAGAAAATGGATTTTTCACTAAATATTTTAAAGGTCTTTTTCAAACTCTGAACCAGTTATCTTCAGTGTTCTTTTAGTTTTGGTGGGTAAGTGGAAATTTAAAATGTAGACCATGGTACAAACATAATTAAGAAAAATTAAAGCAAAACTTGTAATTAACCGAGATGTTCATTTGCAGTCAAATATTGTTTCTCTTTTTAGGATATATGAATTACAGCTATGACTGTTCTTTTTCTTGTTTCATAATTATTATATTGTAACCAGGATTGACAGAGTTTATTTTCGAAGATATAAGTGAATGTCATATTTAGGAACAGCAAAATTACTAATATTCTCTATGGGAAGAAATGTGCTTAGCAATGTTATACTAAAGTAGTGGTGTCAAGAGAGAGAAAAATTCCAGCAGCTGTAGTGTCCTGAGAACGAGCACATATGTTAATGTTTTTTCTTCTCAATTGACCATTTAACAGTTTTAATGTAAAATCTGTGTTTTGGTGAAATGAATGACGTAGTCTGTGTTTGAAATGGACTTGGAAAAAAAATCTGCCATTTATTGACAGACGTTAGGAATTTTTTTCTTAATAATAATGAATACAGTAAATAATATTTAAGTTGCCAATATCTCTGAACATTGTGTTTGATTAAAAAATGCATTTTTTTTACCTATGTCAGTCTCTCATCTTATTTAAAATAGAGCATGATTTAATTAGATAAATGTTTAAATCCCATCATGTCTGATATGCAAACTTATTTTGCAAGTTTTTTTTTTTATTTTTACTTTTAATGATTTATTTTATTTAATGATTATAAATTTGTTCCTGTTCTGGAATGGGCCACTGCCCCATTGTCAGGTTTTATTTAATCATTCTTGCATAATTTGGACCACATGCCATGGACATAGTATTGAAGTGTGTTTGAAAGTAGCTTTTTGAAATGAAAGCAAATCATTAATAATTTAAGTAATTAGGCCATTTTTTTCCCTTAAATTTATATTTTGTTACTCTGCTTGGGCAGAAGAACATCACTGGGGTCTTAAATACCATAAAGTATCTGTGGTTCATAATGAATTTTTACTGCTCAACACTGTTTCAATCTAACATAACCAACCTAGTGTGCTAGTAATATTTTGTAAGGATGGAGATTTTTTCAAAAGAAACTTTTACTGTTCATCAGTTGTGATTTAGTTAATCTCTGTTCCCTAAACATTTATGCATTTATTTTACAGAATCAATTTGTCTTGGAAAATCTAATTGATATGCAACGCATATACAGTTTTCCTATTGAGATTGAGGTATGTGATTTGATTGTCTTAAAGAAATTAATTTTCCATATGCATTCATTTAAATTGCAATAAATTAAATTAAGGCTTGGACATATGAAACCATGTGATGCATCTGGACAATTTAAAAGAAATATAATTTAATGAGCACTTTTGATTCCAAGCAAAGTTTGGCCAGCACTGCAAACACTACAGTACAGGCTTATATATTTTTTTTTTTTTTACTTTTAATTTTTGGCATGCTTTATGGGAATTGCACTTTTCTTATGATGAAACATTTTCAACAGATTTTAAATAGGTCAAGAACTAGCTATGAAATCCGAAAATACTTGTTTCAATTTGATACTTTTTCTTGTTTGCTAAACACGTGTTTACTAAACAAATGTGGGTTGTAAGACAGAAGGCTATAATGTAAATGGTCATTGTGCTTATAACATTTTCTTCTACTGTCTGTTGTTGGTCTTTCTCTCTCCCTTCTTTAAGTGGTTTTGGACCTCCCATACACATTATAAGGAATAATTCTTCCATCTACATGTATTTGTTACAATTACATTTTGTTGATTGTGCCAGTGGAGCAGAAGACTAATTGTATCATAGATTTTAATCTGGTATAATTTTTGTATCTCTCCTACATAAAGGGTCTTCTCACCTTTTTATCAACAGATCTTGGTACTTTTAGCTTTTTGTATGTGATTCTTCAAAATAAACAGCTAACTCATGCCAGATCTGTTGATTACAGTAATGAAAGTTAACTTTGAAGCAAGTCTCTGTTTTCATTCTCAGTTTCACCACAGAGGAGATTATAGTGTTGAGGTGTTGCAACAAGCCAAAGTATGCTTTCCAGATGAAACTGCTTTTTGAAAACAATAAAATTATTTATTTTAAGTAACCCATGTTACTCTAGCAAAGGAAAAGTTTTTCATTTTAATTTGAAATAATTTAAAATTAGCCTTTCTGAAGTGTTACAATAAATTATATAAATAAGCATTTGAAAAAGATTGTCTTTGTTAAAAATAATGTTGAACCTTTATACAAATGTAGGAAACACCTTTTCAGAAAACTGTAAAAATACCTCTTTTGCAGCACACTTACACTGCAAAGCTAAAATTCAACTTAATATTTTGGGTCACCAGGCAAATAGGAATTAACATTGTAGGAATAAGCTGTCATTTGATAAATCTTGTTGAAAGTATCATCAAATAAGGTAGAACATACATTGTGCACAATGTAATCCTTTTTTTTTTATTTCATTAGGTTCCTTTGGAGAAGAAAAAGAAATACTTAGCCATTCGTAAAGAAGCCAGAGAAGCAGGTGATGGCAGTTCAGGCAAGCAAATTTATGAAAATAATAAAAGCCTAAGTAGTCACTGAACTGTGAATGAATGAACTGTGAACTGAATCTAAGATGTCAATATTTAAGAAATGTTTATTTCAGTAAAGCTTTATAGTAGAATTTCTTAAACTTTTTTGTCACAACCCATCTTGCCCTTTTTTAGTGAGGCCCATCTCTTGTTGAATGGGTCCATTTTGGAGAACCGTGGATGGTCATTGGGGGTGAGGGGGATTGAAGGGTATCCAAATATGATCGTGGGAGCAATGTTGATTGCTTAATCTACCTGTGACGATCCAGTTTGGCCCACTTTTAAACATTTGCTATCCATTACCATTAAATAGGACAATAACTCAGAACCCATAGTTTTAGAAACCCTGAATTGTGGTAATGTGGGTTTAATTAACTAACAAAGTAAATGATCACTGGTAAAACAGTTTTAAAAATCAATAAGCATAGCAAACTTGCTTTTATTGCCTAATTTGTTTTCCTATGAATTAATTCTATATTTTTCCTGGGTTATCAAAAAGCATTATAGCAAATTAGATGTGTTTTGATGGTGAAGATCATTTCTCCTTTCTTTTCAACAGATGAGCCCCACTACTTATCATCACAGTCATACATGGCTGACAGCAGTCTAAGTGAAGAGATGAGTCAGTTTGATTTTTCCACTGGCATTCAGAGTTTTTCAATTGGTTCTCAAGCATCCACTTCAGCAGTTGTCCGTAGCAAGAGGAAGGTATAATTTTTTAAGCAGAAAAACATAATGCTAAAAAATACAGAAATACAAACTACCAAGTATATGCTGTCATTGTTTCTTTTTTCTATATGCGTACAGTATTACACTTTATTGTGCCAGTGACATATAGCTGTATGCATCAATATACATCAATTTTCTGAACATGGATTTTTCCTTAAATGCTCACACTGATTTGAAACTTTTTTTTTATTAAACGATTTTATTTAACTTGGCTCCTCTGTTTGTTTATCTGGATCAAATTTTTCAACTGATTCTAAACCCACTTTTAGCAAAGTGAATTTCTTCAAATTTTGCTTATGTTTTCAGTATCGATGACAATACAATAATCCATCAAAACCAATGCAATTATGTAACATATTTCGCCGTAATCAATTGCTATGCGATTCCAATTAACGCACACAAAACAAAAATGGAGAGAGAATGTAGTGCGATATAGGAGCATACAAGTGAGAGATGCATCGGATTTCCCCCACTTGACTCTTCCAGTGAGTGGAATGGGTAAATATGCGTGCCGACTTTACTTATTTACTCTTGCGAAGGAGTATCCTTGATGATCATGGTGAGGAAGTATTGCCGTAAGCTTGCTGTTCTGTCGTCGATATATATATATTTTTTTTTGCAGCGACCATGCTAATCCCATAAGAACCTGAACAGAAAAACAGAGACCAAAATATAATTCTTTTTAGTATTCAAATAATTCTGCAAAGGAGATATATTACAGTATGTAATCCTTTTAAAGAACCTTCCTGTTCATAAAAAATGATTAAATAAAAAGCATTTGCAAAATACTCCAAAAAATAAAAGTAAAAAATGAAAAACAAAAATTTTATATATTTTAAATAAACAATTTTATTTACTTTAGTTGTAAATGCACTAAAAACCAAAAAATATTTTTTCTTTAACCACAATTTTCATGCTTATATGTGACTTAAATAAAATTGTGGGGCGCACATAAATTAATTCAATCAATTAATAGAATAGCTATTTTTCCTCATAACATATAAAAAAAAAACAACAACATTATAATTCCCCGCCATGCTAAACAAGTTTCAAAAATTGTTTGAATAAATTATTAACACTAGAATTACCAGAGCCTACAAAAAAACTCGTAGATCCGTCCCACCTTAAATTGCATCTCACCTCTCCGTCAGCGTCTTTTGTCCTTTAAATGTGTTGATAAGCAGCAAGCAGTCTGCTATCACATCCCCCCACCTGCACACAGTTTTCCTAGCTCAAGTCGGTTTACCTGCATGTGAGTTGCTTGGAGTTGTATAGAGTAAGAAGTCAAGCAAAATCACACCTTTTATAAATACTATATCGTTATTTGGAACACATACATTTCATGTGTGTTCCGTGTCTACAACGATCTATGTCAGGGGTGCCCATGCTTTTTTGGCTTGCGAGCTACTTTTAAAATGACCAGGTCAAAATGATCTACCTACAGCATACGCTACACAGAGCAGACTGAAAATTGTCTGTCAGACTTTATCTAATGGAAAAAAAAGTAACGATTCCAGTGTTGCCCTATGTAGCGGAGTAAGAGGAGCGTTTCTTCTTCACAAATGTACTCAAGTAAAAGTAAAAAGTATGGTGCGGTAAAACTACTCTTAGAAGTACAATTTTTTTTAAAAGCTACTTAAGTAAATGTAACAGAGTAAATGTAACTTGTTACTACCCATCTCTGATACTGTGTGTGTGTGTGTGTGTATGTATATATAT
>JANRMT010062819.1:70661884-70694821 GCA_026402145.1 Polypterus bichir lapradei
AAAAAAAAAGTGCTAACCTTTACAAGTAGCATACATTTACACCGACTGTTACAGACTCAAATTATATGTATGTTTTTATTCTATAATAATAACAATAAGAGCAGTTCTCTACTCAAAATGGTAAATCTAGGAAGGGCCCAGACTTGAACTCACAACCTCTTGATTTTGAGTCAGGAGTTCTTACAGATGCACCACCCAAGCAGTTGTGTCAGTGTCATACCTGTACCCATACCCAATTTTTTTTTTTTTTTTTTCCCTTCGGTTGTATTCTTGAGTAAAAGCGCACTTGTTTTGTTATACATGTACCCTTGTGAAAGTGTTCATTTGATATTTGGACTTCAGTCTTCACACATTTTATACTTCATGTCAGAATTTTGTCATTAGTACTATAACATGAAAAAAGTTTCTGTTTTAGCTATTTCGCATTTCCTGTCATCCTACATTTACCCAGATCGTTGTAAACACAGAACACACATGAAATACATGTGTTCTAAATAACAATATATTTTTTACCCTATACTTTTCCAGGCACCTCACATCCAGATAAACAGACTTGAACTGGGAGAAATTTTTGACCGACTTGAGCAGCGGCAGTGGGGGGATGGGATAGCGGGCGGCTTGTGCTGATCAACACATTTTGCAAAACAAAAGCCGCTAATGGAGAGGTGTGATGGAATTTAAGGTGGCCTGGGATTACAATTTTTTTGTAGGCTTTCAGGGATTCTAGTGTTAAAGGTTGTTTCTGCATAAAAAGTGAATGTTTGGTTGGTTTTTCACCCATTGACGTATTAATTTCAAGTTTGAAGAGTTTAAGATTGAATGTCATGTTTTTGATGACAGTGTGAAATGTCTAAGTTAGTGGACATGTTATTAAACATAGAAACATGAACACTAAAATAATTTCCTTCCAGGTGTGATTTACTGCATTGCAGCATAAACTCAGACCAACCTAATCATGCCCCATAGTCCCCCTTTTCACAAACTATTTTCATAAACCCAAAATGAGTTTAATGCCTTACTCACTCAAAATATAATCCAAGTGCCAGACTCTGGAAATCTTCACTTAAGTGTCTGATTGCTTCTGTCTGACATGATGACAGTAGCTACCGAATAACATGCTGGGGCAAAGCTAAATTTTAGTCATAAAACAGTGTGAGAACTGAGTGCACAAGCAAGCAGTGCAACAATGCAATGTCAGAAAACAAAACCACAGGGTAGGAATATGAGGAAGTAAAAGCAATGTTGAAACTTTAAACCAAACCTGGAGGCAGTTTAAGATTGAGAAACTACTGTGTGGACAAAGCATGATTTAGGTACTGTATAATGCCTTGTTAGCAGTCAACTAAGTGTAGTGCGAGGCTAATGCTAAAGACAACAATGGGTGCAAATCATGGCTTTAAGTAGCTTGAATCTGCAGAAGACAGATCAGACTCTGTCTGCAATGTGGGTTACACTTCATGTAGTAAGATTTTCTAATGTGTCATCAAGTCTGGATGACATACTTTACATTTAGTTTCCATTACAAATTTCCAAAAAAAAACTTCCAATATGTTTATTCGTACTCCCCATCTTTCTCTTTCTTGTTCACACACTGAGATATTATTTCATTATTGTTGTTGATGCTATTAGAGCTATCATTTACCAATGTTTTCTAAGGTCATGGATACCTAAAACCTCAAGTTACTGTATCAGTTATTTATTTTGCAGTGCAACAGATTAACATATCATAGCTCTGCTTTTACGAATTTTCCTGAAACATATTCCAAATTGCCATATACATTACATTTCTAAATTGATATTTAACAGAATACATGGTGCTACACTCCTTGTTATACTAGTACTCTTACATGTTTGCTGTAACATAGAACATGCAGACTTTTTTCATAGGGTTTACTTAATGGTATCATAGCACAAACACTTAAGCTCAAAATCATGTTATTTTGTAATTTCTAACAATGTGCTGACGTTTGATGCACTTTATGGAAACAACTGGCTTACTCTGCATAATGAAAAGAATTGTAACATTAACTACAGGCAGTACTATATTCATAAAGATTTAAGTACAATCCTCATCTGTATTTAATAACAGACAATCAATTCACATGAAGAAGCATACCGCATTTTTGTGTCTGCTATAGAGTGAAATTCACATCCACGACATGTGGCGACTGTTGTGAAGTATTCCAAGAACTGCCTAATTACATATCCACCTCAACATGACTACAAAAAATGCTAAAATATATATTCATTTACTCGTGGTCACATTTTATTACTTAAAAGTAAAGACTGAAGGCTGGAAACAAAAGTTTTCAAGTTTTCCAAAGGAGATAGTCATGTCATTCTACATACATTTGTTCAGCAAAATAAACTCTTAAATGCAGGTGGAGCTGATAATGAGGCATATTCAAAAAGTGTGGAGGCTGATTTTTAAAATGTTTTCTAATTTAACTTGTTTGAGTGTAATAAACCATGGATCATGTGCTTAACTGCAGTCAGATTGTTTTGGACTCAAATTAAGGAAAAGTGGTCCAAAGGTGCAGTTAAACCAATAGCTAGCCTGTAGAGTTATTACATCTAGAGTGACCAGCCGTCAAACTAAACTGAAGAGATTAAATTTGAAATTTGGCAAGTCATCAGTCATTTCCCTAACCATCTTCATATTTTAAAAGATTTTAGCTTCTCCCCAAATCAGCCTTTTCATCATTTTTGACTGTTACTTGAACACAAGACAATGTTGGCCAAAGCTGCTGTTTCTGTTTCTGTATTTTACAAGGAGAAAAAACAAACTGATTGTACAATTTGTCTATTCCCATAATCTATGAATCAGTGTTTTTTTTTTTGTTTCAATATTTGACACTGCTGTTCATTCCAGAAAACTGCCTATGTCTGTAGTTTGTACATTATAAATATCTGTACCCTGCTATATTAATTCCTTCAGTTTTAGGCCATGCTTGAATCCAAAAAAAATGACTCGGAAACATTTCATATTCAGAAACATTGAGATCCACTGCAGGTTTCAAATGGTTAAAAAAATGAACACCTTAAAGCTAAAGTGATGAGTTGTAAAGTAGTTTGTGGAAAGTAGTTTAATCTGGCATGCATTTAATTATATTCAAGCTATAAGTTTTTATCAGTCTGCCAATAATTTTTATAATTTTTTTTTTTTGGAAATCTTTAATAATTAAAACATGGCTTTGAGCAATACAATAAATTGGCAAGCAAATAGATAAGCTGTAAAAGTGAAAAACAACAGCAATGTTCAAGAAGGAATATTTTATTGATGGGATTATTTTTCTCTCCCCTTTTGGTGTACCCAGGTGGAGCGAGCAGAATCCACTGCACAGGGAGATGCTGTGGAACTAGAGATGGATGAGCTGAATGCTCACGAATGCATGGCAACTCTGACAGCACTCATCAGTCACATGCAAAAGAACAACATTACACCGAAAGTTGAGGAGGTTATACATAATACTGTTATGTTTGCTTGTAGATTTACATGACAAAGTAAATTTGGCTTAGGTGGACACAGGTGAAGATGTCATGTTTTAACTGTCTAAACCTCAATTTATTTCTCTTTCAGGGAACAGCTCCAGTTGATCTTCCAGGGTGGATGAAGTTTCTCAATGTCAAGCTAGGAAACCCTTCTACACCTCTAAATATCCGCCTCTTTATTGCAAAGCTGATAATTAACTCAGAGGAGGTGAGATATACACCTGCTATAGACTATGATTTAAATATTTCTTTAGCTTTAATATTTTTGTACACCCTCTCTTAGGTATAAAACAATAAGGATGGACTTTCAGTGCCTCATATTATTGTACAATGTAACAGTTTTTCTACTCTATTTCAAAGGAAGTGCTGTCCCTGTACTATTTTCTGAAGTGGAAATGATTAAAACACTGGATTAGAAACTCTAAAGTCACCATTGGAAAAGCCGCCTATTTCACTCATAAAAATTGATTAGAATGTGTAGCAGAGAAAATTAGTCTGATACATCATATTTAATGTTATCATCATACATCATATGTAATATATAAGTAGATTTTAAAATCTTTTCTTTCATTATCTTTTCTAATGGTTTTAATGAGTTTCATGTGGGAGCATGCAGTGCTAAGTATATCATAATTTTCCCTTCTAGTAGTTACTATCACCTGGCATATGTAATGATCTGATTGCTGTTACAATGAGTAGTACAGACCATATGAAAAATCGGGCAGTTACCTTACCAGCAAGCCAACCACCATATACACTACAATCACATCTGTCAAAGCTACTGTACCTCAAAATAAAGAAATCACATGTTGACCCTGGCCACTGATCCACAAAGTTTGTCACTCTTATCGTGGCATCACAGATGACTTGTGTGTTAATGGAATGTCACTGTTCATGGTTAACAAAAGCAACTTCTGTTTAATGGTTGCCAGCACAGTGGACATGATGGAGTGAAGCTTGGCTATTTTCCTGACCTGTCAACCAGTTCCAAGACAAGTGACAACAGGCAGATGATATGAATTGATCAATAATGAAAAAACTGCTGTAAATATACATGCTCCCCTGTCAAGTTTTCTTTTATAAATCCCGATATTTGCATGACAAGTTGTGTATGCCCATTTCAAACCTCTTTTTGTGCCTATGCAATCTTTACAAATCAGGTTCCTGGACCTGTTTTTGGGTTCTGAGTAAACCTTCAGAAGGAGGCTTCTAGGGATATTTCTTATTACATGTCTAAACTGGTCTTTGATGCTTGTTCTCTTCCCAGATCTGTACCCATTAAGGAGATGATTATATATTTAGCTGGTGGCAGAGCTTGTGGATATTAGGGAGTCCTATGTTTGTGTTATTGAGTGTCCACTATAAGAAATAAACATGATAATCAGGTTTATATACAAGTTATATTCATAAAATAAAATAAAAATGTTATATCATAAAAATGGTATATACTGTAAGGTCTGTTGTGGCTATAAGTTTGTAAGCACCCAGTGGCTGTGCTGACAACTTAATTGTGCTGTACCCAGCTATGTGAAACACCCTATTCAGTACTTTCAAGGCAAATAGAGGAAGTTTTGGATGCAGTGTCAGTTTAGGTGACCAGACATAGGAGGAGTGATTTATGAATATTGCTTATTGATGGAGATTTTTAAAATGTTATTACTTGATTAGGTTAATGTTATCTTGTAAATAATTCTGAATCAGTGTTGACCACAATTTTGCCTGCAGGCACAGGACTGTTCAAAGATTAACTCAGTTCTAGTAAAATTATGTTTTGGTATCATAAAATCAAAGAAATAAGAGCTGCCACAAACAGATATTACGTAAGAAACATTTTGATCAAAGGATTTGCAGGTGCTTCCTACTGCAGAACTGCTCTGGACAAAGTGTAGTACCTTAGTCACTTGGTCAAATCTGTACCAACTCAGTGTTACTTAATTTTCCCCAAAGTACAGGGCTTTTTTCCCAGTCCACTTTTGCCAGCTTGTCTTAATAACATTATGCCTTTTAATCTTCTTTTATGTTTTTTTGCCATATATGTGTTCTTTTTTTTTTTTAACACTCAGTGCAGTACTGGTCTAATGAGAAGGGTGATGTAATATCCATTTCTTTAATGCATCTTTAATATATTTAAATTGAAAAATTAGTTCCATAAGTTCTCAAGACGTTTAAATTTGATCAGGAAGACTTCTAGGAAGTTGTCTCTGGTGTCTTTTTTGTGTTCCTTGGTGAAGGGCCATGTTATCATGTTTTCAGTTTGGAAATTTGATTAAATTCTTATTTTAGCTAAAAATACAGTCAGAGAGGGAATGTTAAAGAGAAAATCTGCTTTGAATGCTGCAGTAAAGTTTTTTTAAGAGAAGCATGAATATATTAATGCATGTACACTTATGAAATGTGACAGTTTGTGACATGTTCTTAATTTTGATATAGTCCAGTTTAGTCTCCCTCTGTATTTATCTATATGTTAAACCTCTGAAAAAGTCATCCGTGGTGATTGATCTCTTTTCCAAATTACTGGAAGTATAATAAAACACAGGCCCTAATTACTATTCCTTTAGCAAAAACTAACTTTTTTCTTTTCACTATTACAGAAGATCCAATGCTAGCACTTTGCTTTTTAAATAACATTTCTTGTTACCATTTGCTTCATCATTTATGAAGCTCTTCCATTATTAGTTTTCATATATCAAGGGTGTACAACTTTCATTTTAACCATTTTCTGATTTAGTGACCTGTTTTTTGTGCTAATTAACTTATTTGCATTAATTTTAATTTACTTCCTATTTACGACTCAGTGTTCTTGTTTCATTTTTCTTTGATTAGCAGCTTAACATAAATGAGATACAAAATGAGACAAGTCATGACTAGCTAACCTGTGTCCATCATACAATATCTAAAAATAAAACAAAGGTGAAGGGCTCAGGTCCACCAAACAATTTGACAGTGTTCTTAGAACAAAGATAATCAACCGTTTTGGAAATGTGTGATGTGGCAGAATGAATCCACCAAGCATCCATGGAATTAAATAACTGGCTTAATTAACAACAAGAATCATCTTTTATTTAAGAAACCAGCTGGAGTTTGAGGTGCCAACTTAGCTGTTTAACTTGTTTTTGTTTGACAGTCATTTAAGGGAAAAAGCATTTCATAGGACTGTGTCTTCAAAAAAAAAGGCAATTAAAATGAAGGGTTATGATGCCATTTCACAGCAGGAACTGGTCACTGATTAATAAAGTCACAGGAAGGAAAACACACAGACCTCCAGGATTAGAATTGGGTACTTCTGTCATATATGTTATATTCTAAATACAGCCACTTTTAATTTACTTAACAGTTCTAAAGATGGACTCAGAAGGCTGTTTAGTTTTGGCTCTGACACTAACAGAACTCCATATTAAGTCTGTTCTGTTACAGTAAAACACTTCTGCTTCAGCTAAAATAAGACTTTTTGGCAGCTGCAGATTGAAACTATTGGAAATATTATTCCAAGCTGAAAGGACATGTGGTGTTAGTTTTATTCCTCTGTCAGTATGTTAAAGTTATCAATTATCCAAATACATTCTTGCATTAATTACCTTATTTTACACAGTTTTTTATCAGCTGCCCAACCTAGCAGGCACTTGGGTTTGAGCCATATTTTACTGTTCTTTTATGGAATTCATTTTTGTCCTGATTAGTTGATCATTTAGTTATGTTTAACACTGCAGAATCACTGTTAGCGTGCGTGATGACTTGATCATGATTCAGATTTATCTTAATTGCTTATGGAATGGCCAAGTCGCAGCATGTTAGTGAAAGGAATGCTAAAATACTGAATAGAAACAGACCATGATAATTATGCTATTTATGGGGTAGAATGTATTTTTAAAGGGTTAATTCAGTATGGCTTATATTTTTATTTGCTGTAGACACCTGCACTATTTTCACTGAGAGTTTGAACAAAGTTTCAGAGGGAAGACCAGGCTTAAGCCTAGTGCAGGATTTGCATTTTGTTTTTATTATAACATACTCATTGTTCATGGAGGCTTGCAAAAGGTCTTAAAGCTTTTTGAAATTCTGAGTCACAGTATGCATCATTGTGTATGATTAATCAATGAAAATACATTTCATAGATGCCTTGGCTGAATCTCATATTATTTGCACTTTTTGTCAGATTGCTGATATTAAAACATATCATACAAATGTGTTTTTCCTTTGAGTTTCCTTTGTTATCTTACCTCCTACGGTGTACTGTTATAAAATGGGGACTGTCATGTGAACCTTCCTGATCCTGAATGGTACCACAATCCCCATATATGTACAGTATGAAAAACTATAAAATGATCAACATACACTTAATATTTCAATTAAAAGATTTCAGTCAACTTGTGTTAATGAGAGACTTAAAATTGTGATATTATTTTACCTTTCCCTCCTTTTATCCACTATAATAAGTCAAAGACCGAAGGGAACCACTCAGTAGGTGCACAAACGATATAAGACATGTCCTACCATGAGCAGGCATAGCCAGCGGATTAAATATTTATCTCCATGGAGCAAAAGAAGTCCAATTCATTAGTATTTTAAAATCACAATTTCTGAATGTATCCCTGACTATATAAAACTGTAACACTATACTATTTTGATGAAGGACATAAAGGCAGAATTATCCTTTCTCTTGCAAATCCAACACAAGTACAAATAACTGACATTTCTTGGTGCAATATAGATTTAATTCCAGCTAGTCGTGACCTATTATAGCCTGGCATTAATTCTGGGAGTCCTTACTTTGGTATTCTGAGCAACCTAAGTGAATTCCAAGCTAATCTATCTAGAATGAGTTGGCAGCAGCCTGTGCATATTTTATTCATTTATTTTGTTTTGTATTGAATTCACCACAGATGTTTGGGTGATCAGAACTGATTCAATGTAAATTTATATTCGAGTTTGCTTGCTTTCAGTGAGAATGGGAAAGGTGCTATATAAAAAAAAAAAATTATTATTATTAATTTAACCATTCTATTAAATATATTAATTGTGATTTGGATTGTGGAGACTTGATGCCAAAGCAGGAAACAATGTAATGTACTGCAGGAATTTTCTCTTCAGAAATCTTTTCCTTGTAACTTTTGTAATGGTTAGCTTTCTTCATTCTAACATTGATTTTAAAACTTTTCCAAAGATAACTTGTCAGTCTCTTTTAAACCAAGTGAAAATGAGGTTAGCAGTTCACATTGAGTCTGTTTGTGTGTTAAATAAAGGGCTATCAGTCTGCATTTTAATCATTGCTAGTAACCACCATAAATAAGGTTCCCATAAAAACAAGATGAACTGTCTTCAGGGTATTCTTTGAGGATTTTAGACAGCATAGAAGGGCATCTCCTCAAATTAAGTAAAATCAAGCCTTTATTCTTACTTTAAGATTTTTTTTAAATGCTAGTTGTTACTGCATATGCTACAGTCAAGGTAAGATAAGAGGTTGTCCTTTTTTGTGTGTAATGAGTGTGGCTAAAGTTACGCTTAAACCCAATGACACATTGCACAATATCTTGTCAGAGGGGATGTTAGACTTGATGACTGCATTTGCTGATCTTGTTGTCTGAGGGCATGTGATTATGCAACTAGAAATTTGAGGGCATGATTGTGATGATTTTCCAGCACAGTTTTCACATTTCCAAAGTATCGCAAACTTACCCCTTTTCTCACAATCAATAATGTGCAGCCTATTATTGAAAACTGTACCTTTTTTTTTTTTTGCAAGTTTGTTTTACTTTAATGTGCCAAGAATATAGGACTAAATTTTGAGAAGTAGTTTATTTTGTCATTTTTTTGCACTAATCATAGTGACAGTTGTTAATAAAAAGAACAAAATAAAATGTTTGATTTAGACTTAATCTATCCAAATATCTTTTGCATAATGAAGGTTGTGGTAGCAACAAACTAGGTAGGCTAGAGCAGATTTGTCTCTTTCTCCTGTTGGTGGGCTCTATTATTTTCAAATGATTTTAGGCCTTCTTTATAATATAATCACTTTTGAGTGTCTAGTCCTGCTCTAGAGTCTTCCCATGGTGGATTTCTCATATTTATAGAAGTAAAACTAATGATGAAATTTTGGCAGCTTTGTAAATACAATTGATAGCGATTACAAATTCTTTAATGTAATGTATAAAGCAAGCTTTTTTGCTTTTATTTATTTGAAATAATTTAAATATGCAACTCAAGGCAAAATCTTCACTCTATGTTTATATCTTGGGCAGTAATTTGAGCTAATACTTTTTAAATATGTACAAATAGCAGACACTACATTGTGTTAAATTTACTCATTTATTCCAAATCCCAAATATGGCATTCTCATGGTATATCACAGCCTAATAACTGCCAACAGAGTTCACATTTTAATTATCCCAGTGGGCTACTAATTAGTCTGGAATTTATTTTTTCTTTTTATGCTAGCTCTGCATTCATGTGCCCAGGTTTAGTGGCTGTTAAGCTTGGCAGACATATTTTACTTATAGGTGTATATTATATTTCTATTTCATGAACTGTGTTTTTGCCTACAGGTTTTCCGTCCTTATGCAAGACATTGGCTTGGCCCTCTGTTGCAGCTGGTTGTGTCGGATAAAAATGGTGGTGAAGGAATTCACTACATGGTTGTAGAGATTGTGGTGGTGGTTCTCTCTTGGACAAGTGTGACATCCCCAAAGGTATAGCAGAATCTAATTATCACTTGTTCTCCATTCATCTATTTTTCAATTCATTTAGTCTAGTTCAGGCCTACAGGGAGACAATGCCTAACCACTAAAGCACTTGACCCTGGACAGAGCATTGGGCATTGGCAGGTTACTTGCCCTAACAGTGGGCTGATTTTGAAGATGGTAAGCTCTGCATTCCTGTGTCCATGCCAGAGGGATTCACTTCTTTCTTCCCAGAATCTTTTGATTGTAGTGCAGCTCTAAAGCCAAAGTCACATCATGCAACATCTTGTTGGCTATGTCAGACTTGACGACAGACCATCTCAGTTTAAATGACTGGCCATGTCACATTTAGCAACCACAGACCAAACTCTCAGCACAGTCTTATTTGTACCATTTTCTAACAGCCAATAGTGTGCTACCTGACAGAGCCTATGCTGTACAATTGGTTTACAGGTATGACAGGTTCAGCAAAAATCTTGGCTCATATGTGCTAAAATCCATTTGTTGTCAAAATATTGTACCAATAAGTAACACATGAGACAGGGAGTACAAACACCTCCAAATTCAAAATCTGCTGAAAAGCTTACATTCACTGGCCCATTACATAACTTTGTGGTCTACATGTGAGAATATGTAAATAATTATGGCATATTTATGTTTGGTTATTGGCTTTGAGTAATGATGGAAGGTATTTTCAGCAAAAAAGGAAACGAAAATTAAAATCTTAAATTGAAAATACAATCTCTCTTTTGCAATTTCCTTTTCAAAGTCTACACAGAAGAATGCTGCATAAAATAAAAATAAAATGAAAGAACAGCATTTGCATTTTGATTTTCTGCCTGAACTGCAATAAAAAGTAAAAAAGCAAATGTGCAGTGGTGCTACCTGTTCTTCATTGAATTTTCATTTTCCACTTTGCATTTTCATTTCCACATTCTCAACATGCAAATAGTGTGGGTCAATGGGCAGGACTTTGAACCTTGACTTCTCACAATTCTTTGTCTTGATCTTTTCACCTCCGCACTGTGAGCGTCACAGCAAAACCATCTCACAAAATCCAAAAACAACGCATAATTGTAGTTCTGAAGTAATTCATGTACTATTTAATTGCAATATTTAACATGACAAAAATTAGCCTTTATTGGGCCGCATTATATTTTTCTTTTATGGTAGTATTATATAATAAATGTACCCCTCTACAGTTCTCACCACCTCCTCCTCCGTCCTGTTCCCTTGTAGTTGACCGATGACTCATCGGACTCTTCATTGTTATAACTTTTTAAAATAAGGCAAAACAGTAGTAATTTTATTACTGAAACTTTAAACAGATTCCATACTCTTCTTTCTTGTCTCACTCTCCTAAACAATCAAGACACCAAAACAAAAAGATTCCATCAAGAAATATGACTTTAATGATTTTAATCATTTTGAGACTTTAAAGAAGTTAAATGACTATAATAATTATATATGCAAAGTAACACTTCTAAAACTATTCTTCTATGAATAAAATTTTATATACTGTGATCTGCTCTTAATATCTTGATGATAATAATTTTAATTTTTGCAGCATTCTTGCATGTAGACTTTGAAAAGGAAATTGCAAAAAAGAGACTGCATTTTCAGTTTATGACTTTAGTTTTCATTTGCTTTTTTGCAGAAAATACCTCCCATAGAGTAATACCTTCAGCAAAATACCTCCTATTGAATAACACCTTCTGCTGATTAAGTAAATTGTTATTTATGCTTATTATTTGTATTTTTTTTTTTTAAGTTTTGTTTGTTTGATTTCTTTGTGTGGATGCTTGTTCTGACTGCAGTGTCAATACTTGCTTTTGCACCTCAGTACCAGTACCAAAATGATACTGAAGCAAGTAACTGGCACACAGAAACCAAACAATAAACAGAACTGTTGAAAATACATAATTATAGAAAATTATGATGAACATAACATTAACATAAATTATGATAACAAAAAGGACATAAAAATTAATCTAAACATAGTGAAACTGTCTTAAACTTAATAGTTCATGTTTTACTGATCTTCTTTCATTACCTATACCAAGTCACAACAGTTTGAAGTTCGCACATGAGCCATCTGCTTACATGTGTCATGATTATAGAAAGTAAAATTAGGATACAGATTCATGGACCTTGACCACCTTGTACATTGGCAAGACATCTGATAATGTTATTTATAAAGTCTATAATTTAGTCAAACAAAGCTTTAGCTGAAAGGTCAATCTGCATGGTACAGCATGCCATTTTGTAAGTGTATTTTAACAACCTGACTTAAATGATTTGAGTTTTTAACTTTTTGTTAAAATAAGTGGCAAAGTCAATAAAAAATAATTATCTATCCCATAATGTATGTAATCATTGTATGTCCATAATTGGGTGAATCATTCTTTGTTTTCTTGTTTTCTTCAGGGAAATATCAAGGATGAAGTATTAGCAAATCGACTCTTAGAATTTTTAATGAAGAATGCATTTCATAAGAAAAGAGCCGTCTATAGGCACAATTTGGAGATTATTAAGACAGTGGTGGAATGCTGGAAAGACAGCCTAGAGATTCCTTATAGGTGAATAGCACATTATTGTATGCATTTTGATATGTTCTTGAGAAAAGTGCCTGGATTGGAGAACTCTTTAAATCATTAAGAGCTGACTGCCAGATTTCAGAATTTTCATTATGCGTTTTTTTTTTTTTTAGAAAACTGTGTACATATTCCAACTTTCAGAAATCCCTGGTGTTACCTCAAGCTGCGCATTTGCTTGGGAAAGTTACTGTGTGTATAATTATCTCCAGAATTAGGTTTTGCTTTTTCCTCTTCTGAGCTACGTCATTGAATCAATAGTTCCAACTCCTGCCAGTAGTAAACTGCTTCTTTCAACATAGCTTATAGTTGTAAATGTTATTTTTTGTATACTTTTATTGAATAATTAATATTTTAATTTATAAGGAGCATTGGACAGAAAACTTCCTGAAGTCAGACATTACTTAGTTTAAGTTGAGGCTGAACTGCGTACAGTGCCGACTGATTACTCTTAATTGCTCTGGTGCTGTGTTTTTTGCACACTGTGGGTCAATTCAAAGCACATTCTTTTCATTTGCACTTTTCTTATGTGATATGCTATGGATTCCCACAATCCAAAGATTATGGATAGCTTATTTACAAGTTGGTGGGTGTGTGCATGCCCTGCGGTGGGCTGGCACACTGCCTGGGGTTTGTTTCCTGCCTTGCACCCTGTGTTGGCTAGGATTGGCTCCAGCAGACCTCCGTGACCCTGTAGTTAGGATGTAGTGGGTGGGATGATGGCTGGATGGATTATTTACAACTTTTTTCATTTTTATAATCTTTTTAAAGTATCCTAAATCAGTAATATTTATCTGGAGACATCTGCATCTTGTTCTAATCACTACTATTTCTTTGCCGTGTTTTTGGTTGTGTAGGCTGCAGAACACCAGTGCAGAAATGTTACAGTCATGTCTGCACTTATGATATGAATGAATTGTATAATGGCTGTACATTTCAAATAAGTAGATTAAACAGATTAGAAAAATATGAAAAAGAGATATAAATAACGTTAACCAACCAATGTGTTAAAGGTGTTTGTTTTTTATTTTGTAGATTAATATATGAATGCTTCTCTGGTAAAGATCCAAACAGCAAGAACAATTCTGTTGGGCTGCAGCTGTTGGGCATTGTTTTGGCTAATAACTTACCTCCATTTCATGCGATGTGTGGAATCGAAAGTGAAAGGTAAGGTGCCTCTGGTGGGAAACAGCTGCTTTTATAGTAGACAATTTCTTATTTCTTTGTGCGTATATTTATATGAAGAACATTATCAGTACAAACCACTGTGTTTTATTTAGAGCTACATGCTTGGAGCCATTTTTCATATATTGGTAGCATCTTCAAGGTTAACGGAATACTCCACCCAAAAACTATATTTTTTCTAGGTTAATTACATGATGTACTTTGTTTTGATGGCCTAGAAAATGGTTTAATCTCATGTGCTCATGGAGATTGGAGATAACAAACTCTCTTGTGACATGGATATCCAGACCAACACTAGACCACAGCAAACATTTTAAAATGTTCATGGAAAAAAACGTATGTTTTTGTCACATAATCCACACATGAAGCTTGTAATTGGCAAACGTGTATGCAACATGTTTTTTTTTTTTCTTAAATATTGTTGAACAAAAACTTTCTGGGAAATCAGAGCTAAGTACACACTATTGAGGTCTCATTTAAAAACACATACGTTAGTCTCCGATTTCACCATTCATTCACACTACCTTGGCATTTTTAACCCCTGAAATAGAGACTTTTGAAAACACTCGCCAGAGTTGTATACTTCAATGCCGGCTCCATGTTGCAATCCCATTGGATGTGTTGCTTACGTACATGCATCTGAATTGCATTTTGTACAGTTTGAATGCAGTATCCATGAACAAACCTCAAATAATTTACCAGCCTCTGCAATTTTGCAAGGAATCCTGTGGGTGACGGCATTACCATTCCCTTGAAGTTTTTTATTTGTTTTAGTGTGGACAGAGATGCTTTCATAAACAATATGAAAACACTGGTGTGGACAATGATCATTTCCGTTTACAAATGCTATTTCTGAATGTAAATGTAGTAGGGTGGATGTAGCCAGCATCTCCATAGACACCCATTATATTAGAAAGATTATTATCTCTGTTCACCGTGAAAATGTGACATTAAACATTTTCTCAGATATCAACAAACTGCAGAGGGGTAAGTACCATATTAAAAAATATAATTTTTTTGTGGAGTATTCCTTTAAAGTAATACTGGTACAATGTACATAATATATGCTTCAGTCATGTTGATTTATTGAAAACCAGAAAAAGAAACTATACAAGTCTTAATGTAGCCACATACTAGCAGAGGTTCTCACAATTAGTCAGGCTAATCTTAAACAATACATCCATCTTCTACAATAAAGTTGCTAAAGACTGCTGTACAAGATGTCTTTCTTTATTAAGAAATGTGTTACTTTAGAGGTTATTCAAAGGTCAGTGTTTTTTTGTTTTTTTTTTTTATTTTGTAGACTGAATGATTTGGAGCTATTCTACACCAACACAAGCTTTTTTTTTTGCATTGTTTATTATGAAAGCTTGAAAATAATTCCCCTGTTTTACATTTTGCAATACTTATGAATAAGTCTCTTAAATGGTTAAAATAATTTCTGGAATTTTAGAACTTGTTTGCTGTTAACAGCGTTTTTCAAATCTGATGAAAAGAAACTCTTAATTGTGGCATTCTTTATATATAAAACCTGTTGCTATTCTTACAAATACCAAAAAATACCCAAAATAAGTTCTAGTTGAAGGGGAGGTCAAACTTGACCACTGTAGTTGTCTATCTTGTTGCCTGAGGTGGTCTGATTGTACCACTAGGAATTGTGACGACTTCTCAGCACAGTTTCACATTTCCAAAATATCGTGACCTTGGCCCTTTTTCCAACAGACAATAATATGCTGCCTGACTGTGACAGTCCTGTACAAGCTTTGCAGGTATTGGTGAGTTTGGCTGCAATCTCTGATCCACCATTTTTTTTTTATTCTGTTGTGGTAAAATAATAACGAGATATTGGGCAGATGAGCTTCTTTTCTGCTTCTGAAATCCAAAACACACATATCCTCTGTTACCTGTTAGCTGCATTGTTTGCTTTGTACTTCTGGCTGAGTGCTGTTTGGTTGTCAACTTTTACATACACAGAGCCCATCTCTACGACTTAGGACAAAATCAAACCTGTTTGATTTGTGTTCGGACAAGAAGGGGACTGATCAAAGGGTGTCACTATTTTACACTACACAATTGTCCCCAACTTGCAAAAAAATTTGTAAATGAAATCTGAGACTGATAATCTAGGTAGGCAATGCGGTGTAGGGATTAAGACTTTTAACTTCAAGCCCTGAGAGTTTGGGTTCAAATCCCATTATTGAAAAAGTGTGCCCATGTGCAAGTGACTTCACCTGTCCTTGCTCCAGCTGACAAAAACAAAAGAAATGCAACCAATTTTATCTTTCAGACGTTGTAATTGGCCTTGGAGAAAGGCATCAGCCTAATGATTATAAATTGCTGGAAGAATTGTGTAGTTTGAAAAGCTCAGTTGCTGGAACGCTTGGCTGAAGGAGGGAAATGTGCCTTTCTTCTTAATATTATCACAGAGCTGTATTGTGTTTGAGATGGCACTTGCCTATGTACTCATTTTAAGTCAGGCGACTTGTGCATATCCTGAAAGGCAGGCTTCTTGTGATGAACAGACATTTGCTTGAATGATATGAGAAATTCTTTCTCATTCCTATCTGTATCTGTTTGCTGCAAAAATGAAAGTAATTCATTTTTGTTTCAAGCAAGACTAAAACAAAAGTACAGTTAATAATAGGTGAGCAGTCCTAACTGCAAGAATTCGTTTACAGCGATAATGTAGCTCTGATAGTAGGATTGCCTGCAGCTGCTGTAGCCTTCCAGTATTGAGTTTGCCAGCCTAGTCTGTTAAAGGAGTCTAACACAGAGGCTTCATGGATTATTTGATATCATTTCTTCTGCAGATACTTTCAAGCATTGGCTACCAATATATCATTTGGACGATTTCAAGAAGTTTATGCAGCAGCAGCTGAGGTTGTTGGGCTTGTAATGCAGTATCTTGCAGACAAAGAAAAGGTCATTTTTTTTTTTTTTTTTATTATTGGGGCTAATATAAATTAATAGGGCATGGGTTACACATATTTGTTTAAAACTACATTACTGACTTCCCATGTTCTTTTTTTATCAGGAATGTCTAATTAAAATATCATTTTTGGGATGGCTCTGCAAAAAAAAAAAAACCTCACATTTGCTTGTTTTTCTAATTGAACCTATTTTATTTAAAATAATCTTGAAGTAACTTGTTTATTTTTCCCATTTCTAATGAACATGTGCTGAGCTTTTTGAAAGTTTAAGATACTTCCTTCACTTCTTGGGAAAAATGCCTTTTCATATAAGTCGGCCTACACTCTCTGTTCAGCACTTTGCATTTCATTTGATTTATGTGCTTTGATTAAATGTGTCCCTGTTTTTCATTACCAGCAACTTGAGGGACCCATTTTTCACTTTACAGTAAAGGAATTGAAGCAGCTCCAGGACAAACAGGAAGGCACATTTGTTGTGTGTTTAAACAAAATTGCCAAGAACTTTCCAAAGCTTGCTGACAGGTAAGAACTGATCTGAAAGAAGTCATTAAAGTGTGTGGTCTTTAGGGCAATTCTTTGGAATGGTGTTGGTCATTTCGTTTTTTTTTAATTCTTAGGAACATTCTATGTAAAGGTTAAGGCTTGAATTATTGCCAAGTATTGACTTACAAACATTGATACAGAACATTGCAAAAATAAAGAGATTTTGAATGTTTAACAGAATGTTTTCATAGTTTGCTGCTTCATTTTTGTCCGAGTTATTTCCACATAAATTGTAAAGGCTTATTCTTGTTCTGGATATTTTAGAGTTTTAAACTTTGTCATTTTTTAGTATAACGTTTTGAGCACAATTTGTTAGCATTTATTGTTGACATTTTCTGTATGGAATTTGAAGATGTTTCATTGTTATTCTTTAAGTAATGGTGCAGTTAAACAAGAGGCACATCTCGGTCCATCTGGCTTATTTTGGTTAACCGGTGGCGACTGTACATAAAGTCAATCAAATTAGTATATGTAGAATCTGCAGACTTTGCTTGAAGAAGATAATGGGATATCCATGTTAACAGTATAAATGGGGAATTTGTTCAAGATGCCAACCATCTGCAATACTCAGTACCCTTGATTTCTAATTTTTTATTGAGATATTAAATAAAAATTGAGCAGTTTTCTGCATGTCTTACTTTTAGTTTAGAAGAACAATCCTGGATTTAGTTTGTTTATGTTTTGACCCTATTAAATGTAAATTTACCATTGCATAATTTCAAATTTTTTTAATCCAGTTCATTGTCACTGGGGGCCAGGGCCTATCCCAGTATCATCAGGTGCAGATTAGGATCCAACACTGGATGGGGTGCCAGTCTATCACATGGCCAACACATGTATTCTCCTACACTTAGACATTCTTACAGAGTCGTCTTTTGAAGAAATTAAGTGTCTTTGATAATAGCACAGATTTTGTCATGTACACCATCAATATAAATATACTAATGTTTAGCAGTACATCCTGCTTAATATTAGGTGTTTATATTAATAGAATTTTCTAGCCTGGTGGATTTGCTATTGCTATTAAAATGTATAGTGTCTTTGAAAAGTATTCACACCCTTGGATGTTTCCACACTTCATTGTTATACACTATTCAACCATAGTGGATTTAATTTGGCATTTTTGGCACTGTTCAGCCAACTCTTTAATGTCAAAATGAGTAAAAAAACTCTAAGTGATATAAATTAGATAGAAATATAAAACACAAAATAACATAAAACAATATAACAATATAAAACATAAAATAATGTGTGCAAAGCTGATAGAAACCTGTGTACACTGACACAAGGCTGCCAAAGGCACACCTACTAAATACTGCCCTGAAAGGGGATGAATGCTTATGTGATCAGTAATTTTTCGTATTTTTAATTCATTTTGACCACCTTGGAGAAAAGCTGTGAATTCTTCTAATAGACACTGTACTTTATATATAGCACAATACCCCTGAGATCAATATATCTTCTGCTTTGACGTTTCATTTCTTGAAATGTTTGTAAACTTTAAGAATTTATGTTGTGATTGTAAGTTTTATAATGTAATTGACAGTGCACCAAATTGTTTTTTTTACTTTAAAAGTTTCATGAATCAAGTATTTTACTTGATCCCCAAAATGCATGGTGTGCTGAAGACGCAATGCTTAGAGATTCTGATGAGTCGAGCAGATGAAACACCTGACTTTTATATGCATTTGAAGACCAAAAACTTTGCTCAGATTATGAGTCACAGGCAAGTATGCAGCAATAGCTGTTTATTTCACTTCATACAGTAGAACATGTAAGTTTACACTATTCTTTTTAAGATCTGGGTAAGGAAAGTCAAAATTTCTCTTTGAGCTATAGAGAAAAGCTGCTCAGATTTGAGATGAAAAAGAAAAGTGTCATTTTCTATTTCTAGGTATTTCTGCATGTGTGTGATGTATTGTTTTTTGAGTTCTCGAATTACATCTCTTCAAGTCAGAATTAGCTTTGAGAAAATAAATCAACTTACACAAAGTAAATCTTAATACAGGTTGAGTATCCCTAATCCAAAATTCTTCAAAATCGGTATATATACAGACATATTACATATATTCTGACATGACACAACTTATGTTCCCTTTATTTATGTATTCATTTTTTTTTTACTTTTACACATATGTGCAATTTCCAAACAGATTTATTTGTTCTGAGATTTTGGGTGACACAAAGCTGGGATCCCTTGTGAAGCACCGCAATATGGAATATATTATTATATGCGTGAGTCATCAGTTAGTGGTTTTGACTGCATTTTCTATTTTATCAAGGGTGTTCCCAAGATATCTCACTGTGTATATGCAAGTATTCCAAAATCTGAAAATATCCAACATCTGAAATACTTATGGTCCCTGGCTTTTTGAATAAAGGATACTCAACCTGCATTTATTCCATGTATGCAATAGCTGGTTCAGCCTTACACCCAACAAACATCATAATGTGCATTGTCTTAAAATGTTTAAAACACAGTTATATTCATGGTGTAAACATATTACTTAAATACTCATCAGGTCTTCTGGGTGAACAGACTTTACCAAGTCTGTGCAGCATAGGAGAAGAAAGTTCACAACTTCAGTGACTGGTCAGACTGTCACTATCAGTCCTGTATTCTGTGCTAGGGAGTAGTCAGGTTACCTGTTAGACTACTTTGATAACTCTTAGATTTGAAGAACCTGTATAGATTTTGGATTTTTTAGTAAATTTTCTAAACATGTGGAATAGATGTAGGTCTGTCCTGTTGCTGTGTCTCAGTCTTTCCAAAAGATGGCGCATCACAAAACATTTTTAGTAATGAAATGCGCTAATAGATGGTGCATCACAAACATTAACAGTGCTATCACAAAACCCATACGAAATGACATATAACAGATATAATGTGAGCATTGCATTTGTCATGCCAACAGATCGTGCATCACAAATATTTATGGTAGTGCATTTTACTACTACAAATGTTTGTCATTCGTTATGTGTTAGAATGAGAAATGCAATGCATTCTATTACTATATACGTTACAAAATATATTCTAACAGATGGTGCACTGCAAATGTTAACACTGATGCCTACGTTGATTACTTCGATTTTAACCCGTCTTAGACGGGTAGCACAGGTCGAGCAAATGTAAGTAAACAAGCAACAGACACAATTTAAAAGAAAAACTAATTGTGTTTTTAGTCCTTCAGTGTAAATATTCTTGTAGGTTATGACAATGTGTTCATAGATATTTTAGCTATGGGAGACTGATGGTTCGAGTTGCAGTCGTTATACTCACTAGTCATGGTGCTAGGGAGAGGTGATATTTTGCATGTAGACACATGTAAGTAAGAATTTCACTGTGACAATAAAGACCATATAAATCACTTGACTGTGCTTTCCTAGTTTTCAGTTGTTGTTGTTTGTTTTGGGTGTGTGTTTGACTTAATCCTCCTCTTTTATCAAGTGAAAAGTATGCTCAGCTACTGTACATTTAACTCATTAAAGTAACTTAACCTTCTCAAGTCCTTGGTTTCATTGGTAGTATAAGTTAGTTTGTTACATTGTGGTGTGATGTAGTGCCAGTCAATGAGTCAGGAATAATTACGCTGTCTTCCTTATACATTCTGCACACTGTTATACACATCTGAACTCATCAGGCAGAATGATTAATTCTAAGAAGCAATTAGGTCCAGGAGCAGAAACAATTACTATATTATGCTTCAAGAAGAGCCACATACTATTCTTATACTCTAAATATTATTTTAAAATAACTAGTAATTAACTGCAAACAAACATTTAAGAATTTCATATTTCAAACATTAGCTGTTTCTTGTAGTAGGCAGTTTATTCATGGGCCTGTCCAGTGTGCTGGTTTTGGTCTGCACACAAACTTTTCTGACTGTATCTTTGGCATCTGGCATTGTCTTGATGACATGACCTATTACCCAGGAGTTGCAGGGTGCAGCATCATCTACTATTACCTACTACCTAGTCCAACATTTCTTCTTGGTGTAAGCCAAGGTTCTTGAAGGTTCTTGAATTACCAAAACAAATCATCCATGTACTGATCCAGTGTCTTCGAGTATACTGGTCATTGTTTAGAAAAGAGTCCAGGAGGCATGTTGGGATGTGTCTTCAGTAACAACAAGTGATTGGGTGTGAATGCCTCCAAATCATTTGGATTCTTGATGTCTTTATGAGAGTTCCGTTATTGATGATTGATACTACATCACACATTACTGTTTGAATACTTTTATTGTCAAGTGTTTTTTGGTTGAGTGTTGACTTCAGAATCCTTCTTATGCTTCTGATTTGTCTTTCCCATACTCCACATTGATGAGAGGCTGATGGTGGATTGAAAATTCATTTGATTTCTTTGTTCATCATGGCATTGGTAATTTTTTTTCTTGGTCAAGATTTTTAATTGCTTCATGTAGCTGTCTTTCTGCTCCAATAAACCTTCCATTATCTGAGAGTGTGATTTTTAACGTGTCATCTTCTGCAAATGAATTGACATATGACATTGATACAAGAGTCAGTGTCCAAACTGTGTTCAGTCTCGATGTATACAGCTCTAGTAGCTTTGTTCTTTTTTAATTTGAAAAGGACCAAAATAATAAACTCCAATATTGGAGAAAGGTGGTTGGCCAGGTAAAAAACGGTCTTCCAGCAGATCTGCCATTTTTTGCTCACCTGCTTTCATGTTGGGTCTTCTATATGTTGCACACTTTGAAATGATTTTCCTGATAATTGAGTTTTCTCGAGGAATCCAATATTTCTGGCGTAACTGCAATCATGTAGTTGCACCCCACAATGTCTGATTTCTTTGAATGTGCTGCAATATAAGAGAAGTAATACAGTATGTGAACGCTTGTAGAGAAATGCAGGATGTTTAGCTTCTTCTGGCATTGCAGCTTTGTTGAGTCTACCTACAACTCTCAGTATTCCATCTTGTATGACTGAGTCCAGTTTAAAGGTTTGACTGTTCTTTTTTACAGGAACATTTTTCTTTGAAGTATTTAATTCTTCTGGGAATTCTTGTAGTTGACTGAGAGGAGTAAGCTCTGTTTCAGCTATAGCCAAGTCTTCTGAAGAAACTGGGTTTGGTATCAATGTTAGTTTGTACTTTTTCATATGCTTGGTGATGAGCGTTTTTTGTTTTTCTAGGTTACTTTCAGATTGACTGACTTCAAGTTGAAATGTCTTTCTTTCATTTAAGTGCAGCAGTATGTCTTTGAACTTGAGAAACCAAGCCATAGCTTTTTTTAAGCATAGCGATTCTGAGAAGTAGGTGATGAGTTTGTTTACCAGTTCAGTAATCTCTTACACTTGTCATGTTAACTGAACAGAGTTTAATTTCTGAGTCATCCATTTGATCTAGTCTTTTTGGCCACTTATGTTCTGGAATTACACTAGATTCCCTGAAGCCTATAAAAAACTCATAGTCTTGCTCAGTCATGCCACACGTTTTGTGGACTGTGCAGAATGCACTCAAGCACAGCTCCTGGTACCTTATTAGATCCTGCTTTGAATGGCTGCTATAATAGATTGATTATAGTTGCAGATGCTTTGAAATACTCCTTCAAAGATATCTGTTATGGAAGCCTGCAGGCAGTCCGTGAAATTAAAAATTCTTGCAGCAGTTTGCCGTGTCATAGAAATTAACATATTAGTTAAAGAAACAAAGTTATTCTCTAGTAGGACAAGTTTGATAAAACTTATTCGAGTCAGAAACCAGGCCCGAGAAAACTTTTCCACTGCGTCTTAATATATATCTTTAGCACATGCTTGAAGAGGGAGCATTCATCACAGTAGTCTGTTACAAAAGCCTGTTACAAAATGATCAATAACAAAGGGTAGTGGTCCATTTTATAAACAACTGAATTTGAATAACACTGTTAGATTAATGCTTACATATAATACTCCGATTGGTTAAAAGACATGAGGTGCTTTAGCATAAAGCACAACTGGCCTAAAATAAAAGTTTCTCTGTTATATCCTTGGTCTTCAATAGCTCTTGAATTCAGGTCTTATTCTGTTATGAAAACTGTTTACATGCCTAGAAGCAAGTCTTACTTGGTGCATGAAAGAACATTACATACATATATTAGTCAGTTTCTTGAACCATTCCCCTGAAATATTCTACTTGTTTACTTGACCATTTTAGCAGTCTCTTGATGACATTTCTAAGACAAATGCTATGTAATTTCTAATGTGTACTACAAACAAAAATACTTAAACTGTTATCTCTCTCACAGCTGCTATTAGCCAGAGCCCTTGGCCTCCATGTCCTTCATATCTCTACCTACTAACGCATTTTCTACAGTGTTACTGATTGACAAACTGAGATGAACTAGTTATATATTAAAAGCTATAAATAAAGAACTCCATAAAATCTCAGATAAACACTATCATACTTATTTTTTATTTTCCTTTGAATATGGGTCAAGTCCTACTTTGTATTTACAAAAGTGTGAAATGAACAAATCAGTTGTAGATGAGCCGTCTCCCCAGTGCACCATGTAGTAGCTGCAGCGCTCTTTGCATATGTTTTGGTATAGCAGTGATTTGAGACACTAGGGCTTGATGTCAGATGAATACACAGGACACACATTACCTTATTCAGTTTAATCATTTATAGAGTTCTTCATTGATTCTGGCTTATAGAGTCCACACAAAGTGCCACTATAATATGGAAGTAAGACTTGTTCCACTGTTTCATGTTATTAAACACATGTTGTTGATTGGATACCATGTCCATTATGTATCTTTTAATGTGCATGTGTGTGCAGTGGTCACTTTTGATCTTTTATTGGGATTATTTAACAATGGTCAGTGTTTAAAAAAGGGTGCAGAAATGATAGTATCCAAAATAAAAGTACAGATTCTATGATCTTACATTTTTTGTCAAAATTGTTTGCATTAGAGACAAAATAAAGTTGTTACTTCCTTTAGCAAATGCTTAAATGTAGTACTTGTGTTTATTAATTTCATCAAAAAATGGTATTTAACACATATATATATATATATATATATATATATGTGTGTGTGTGTGTTTGCCCTAGCAAAATTTACTATCTGCATAATTTTGAACAATATAAGAAGGAAATTATTCCGTTTGTCCGGTGCAAAATATAATAAAACTTAGGCCATGTTTCTTCTTCTCTTAATTTACTCTTTAGTATTTCTCACTAATGTGTATGACTTCAGTATAATATGTGTTTATTTTTTTAATATTATTTTACTGCTGATTCTTCTAGAGATGAAGCAAGACAGCAGGTGTGCTTGGATATTATACATAAGATACTGGCCAAACTGAAGGCAGATGAACTAAAGGAACTGTTGGAGCCCATTACAGCCTTCATCCAGCACCCTTCCCCTGTCTGCAGAGAAAAAATGTATGACATTCTAATGTGGATTTATGATAATTACAGGTAAAGGTTTATGCTTTTTGTTATGCATACAGTACACTTTTATTTAGTGGCACTTGCTGTATTTTTTTTAATTTCCATGTATTTATCTAGGCTACATTTAGAAAATAGTTTGCTCTCTGGCACTGCTATTTAGTTTTTGTTGCACCTAAAGTTACTGCTCAGTGAGGAAGGCATTATAAATATAACATTACATTATTAAACCTACTCCGTACAGTTCATGGCTGTGGAAAACAGAGCTTGTCCATTATGATTTTGTTTCTGTTCATATTTTATATGTGTTCCCTTACTTACTTTTGTGTTGTGGGTTTTTGAAGTTTTTGATTTCTCATTCTATCATTTCCTTTATGAGTTTTTATTTTTTTTTTTTTGTTTTTGGATGCCCAATCTTGGATTTTAATGCTCGCAGCCATTTTGGATACCAACTGTTAGGATAGCACCCTGCCATTTCCAGGTACACATCCTCAGTGGTTGTGACCATTGGGTAATCGATATGACAGGTTAAAAAACTGGATAATAGTTCTTTTCTTCGCTGAGTTGTGGATTTAAAACCCTTTGCCATGTCTTTCGCTTAAAAAGTTTCTCTTTTATTGTGTTCCTGACATTTTTGCTACATTTTTTGGATGCGATTTTTGTCTCGCATTTTAGTTTTGATCTCCCTCTTTTAACCTTTTTTTGGTCTCATGTTTATTTCCTAACGCTCACTAAATTTACTTGTCAAACTGCTGACTTAACACTATCCCAGCACTATTTTCTGTAAGGATGAAAACAGCCCTGCCCAGTGTGCCTGTCCACCACTGGGACCAGTCATCCAAATACCCTATACTCTTACCCACACTGGGAGCAATTTAGCAATGGCCAGTTGTATTGAATGCATTTTGGAGGAAAACTATACTCTTGATTAATTTCTTTGTTTGATTTATAGAGATGAAGAGAGTCAGAAGGATCCTATCTCCTCAGAAGTCTTCTGCTTAACCAAAGAAAGCCTGCTGCAGGGCTTAATGGATGAAAATCAGCCCCTACAGTAAGTTTCCTGAGTGTGATCCATAAAAGACATATTTTTTGCAAAGAGTCACCCTGTGTTTTGGAGCTGTCATTAGCCAAAAAATAAATCTGCAGTTTGAACTTGGGTTAATGATTTGTGGGTGTTACCCTGACAAGGATCAAGAGGAATACATGTTAGTTAGTTGTTTTGTAGTGTAAAAGTGTCTGGGAAAGTTACCTCAAGTCTGCAGTGCTCTTTGGCTGAAACTGGAGTTATGGTGCATGGGTCTTCTTTTTTAAGATTTCTCCATAAAACAGGCCTCTAGGGCAGCTTAGCAAGAAAGAAGCCATTCCTTATGAAGGTCCACATAAAAGCACGTATGACGTTTGGTAAAAAACATGAGAAAGACCCGGTTAAGATGTGGGAGAAGGTTTATGGTCCTTTGAGACTAAAATGGAACTTTTTGGCCGGACTTCAAAGAGAAATGTGTGGTGTAAAACTTATATTGCCCATACCTCAAGAAATACCGTAACTATGGTGAAATATGTTGGTAGGACCATTATGCTATGGGGATGATATTCATTTACTGGGACTGGAAATCTTGTCAGAGCTGAGTAGACAATGGATGAATACAAATACCGCACAATATTACACGAGAAGTTATTCCAGTCAGCTATGAACCTTAAGCTCGGGAGAAGATTAATCTTTCAACAGGACAGTGACCCTAAGCATAATTCCAAAGTGACACTGGAATTGCTCAAAAACAGAAAGGTGAATGTTTTGGAATGGCCAAATTAAAGCCCTCATCTTAACTCTATTGAGAATCTGTGGCACTATTTGAAAACTAAGCTCCAAAGGCTCCGTTCCACCAGCCTATATGACCTCTGTATAGTCTACCAAGAAAAAAGGTGGGATAATCACTTTTGAGCAATGTACAAAACTAGTACATACCTACCCAAAAGTATCAGCCTTAATGTGTTCTCAACAAAGTATTAATGCGTAGGGCTTCAATACAACTACTAACTTTGGAGTTTTTCTTCTTCCATTAAATATCTACAGAAAATAGTTTATTTTGACTTTGGAATTGTACTGTTGCAGCATAAGAGTTCACTTTAAAATACTGAATGGATAAATATGTGTAGAAATCGTTTGTCATGCAGAAAATTATAACTTTCAAAGGGACTGAATACTTTTGCATGCCACTGTAGTTATAGCCTTGGTCACATAGATTAAGAGCCATATCTAAATAATTATAAAATAAAACACACAAATTAAATATTGAGAGTTATATTTAGCATACTGTAAAAGCAAAATTTTCCAACAGAATTACATTAGTAAGACTGTGACAGGGTGAGAATGGTGAGAGAGGAGAAGGACCAGGCAAAAGGCTGGCAGGTTGAGGGCGAAGTTGTTATTGTTTTGGAGGTGTCCAGTAAGCAGCAGCATGGTCCTGTATACATCATGATATTAAGAATAGAAAGACAGTCGGTACCTGCATAGACTCACCCGGAAAAGCAGGATCATCTCAGTGTCAAGTCATGGACTGCTTTAATCAGTCTACTTTTTTTTTTTTTTTCTCTTTTGCAGATGCAGCAATATTTTAATAAAGGTGGAAGTTATTCAGTGGCAAAATTAGTGGGGATAAAACAAACAACTGTTCTTTTACAATCAAATGTTAGCTTTTGCAAGACATTTCATTAGATAAATTTAATTATATTCGAATAGCAGTGTTTGATATGACAGCCTGATATGTGCCTGTTTTTTTTACATTGTAAAGTGGAATTAACATCATTTTAGTTTTGTAAAATTTAGGAAATAATCTAGATTACTGGAACTGCTCTCTGGTGTATGCCTAGTGCATTTTGTTAGCATATGTTTGAGCACGCTCACCATGGAAATTTATAACTATCTACAAATAAAGGTTGCCCAGTTGTTGGTCTGTCCTAGTCAAAGGTTAATCTGGTTTTGGTCTTTTCCACTAATATTGATATTTCAGTAATTATTTAATTGCTTGAAGAATAAATCGAAGTTGGTGTTTTCCAGATTGTATGTTAGAAATTTCTGGAGTCATGAAACTCGACTGCCTATAAACACGCTGGAGAGAATGCTAATTATATTCCGGTCCATGTACTCAAGCAAAATTGAGAGTGAGTATCTTAGTTTGGCTACCAATCTTCTCTTGGAGATGACCAGCAGGAGCCCTGACTACACAAGAGACATTTTTGAGTATCCTCTTTCTGAATGCAAGTTCCAGGTGAGTTTTGTTTTCTTTTTCCAGTAACAATCCTGGGTTTTGTTGCACCTGGGCTATACAGATTATTTCCAGTTTAAACTTTTTTGATAGCAAGTCTTGGAGCATTTGTTTGACAAATTTTTATTGTTAACTTTAGATCAGTGATTCTCAACCACTGGGTCATGCTTGGCCTAATTATGCTTGATTCACCAAGGGGACACACCCTCTGCTGTCTTCAATTGCTTTCTGTAGGTCGCCAGTGAAATTGAAAAGTTAGACCTGGGTTGCAAGACAATAAAGTTTGAGAAACACTGTTTTAGACTATTTCTTCAGCCCTGGAATGCAATAGCATTGAATTAGTAAAGAAGCAATTCTGGGTTACTATGGAGTACTGTTAATGTGAGTGACCCAATTGCAATGCCATTTATACATAAATATAGTAATTTGCTTGGTGCAACCATGATCCTTCTCTTTCTGAGAGCTTTGTATCAGAATATTAATTACTGAATAGTTTAAAGTGTATGTTGATGTCGTAGCAAAAATCAATATTGGTTTGACCATTTAACATTTTTCAGTCTTCATTTGTTCAGTTTTGCAGAATTAATGCTTACTTCTGCCTCATCTTCATGTTCTTGGCTGACAGGATTGGGACCCAGTGTTGACATAAGCTTAGTTGTATTTTGTTTATTTTTTTTTTTTCAATCCTTCCTTAGTCTTTAAAAATAACCAGCATTTGTTTTGGAGGTTTGGCAGGCCAAAAAACACAATACGTGTATTTTTTTATTTAGACACATTCTTATGTTAAAAAAATACATTTTGCTGTACTGCCATTTTATCTGTTAAAGGGGCACCGATATTTTGTGCATGGTTTTCATCTGGTTGCCGAGCAATTGCTTGGAAAAGTCAATAGGAAATGTGCACTGCATGTCCTCTCCAGTTTCAAGATATAAAGGTCAATGTTGTACACTTCCTGGTTGTGCACGTTTATGGATACTTAGTATAATTTAATTTTAACTAAAATTAATTTTCTTGCTTTATAGTTATACTGGTGTGTGTTCATGCCAAAGTGTGTCCGCGCGCATGTATGTATGTGTGTGTGTTTGTTTGTTTATTTGCCTACCTGTTATGTATCTATGTATTTATTTATTTATTTAAAGATACTTAGCACAAGTTTGTTACAGTCCTTGATTTTCTGGTTAGGATTGTTTTTGTTTTGGACTACAGCTTGGGTCTTGGGCTTCGGCTTTTTTGTGTAAATGCTTCTGGCTTCTTACACTCTAACTCTGTCATCTTTTCGATGATTTTGGTTTCATATCCATTGTTTTGCTGAAAGAATGTGTTTGCCCTAACAGTAACAACCTTAGCTAGTTTTCTGGCTTTGTTCCATATACAGGTTCTAATTGTAGTTTATACTGATGTCACCCTGTGTAGTTAGTTCAAGTGTGATCTTTTGCTGCTATCAGCTCATCTACTACAAGGTCCAGTGGGCATTCAGAAGTGCCCATCTGTACAGCACTCTTAAAAGGCACTGTATAAATAAAATATATTAATGTTGTAACAAGCTTTAATATGAGGTTTTGTTTTAACAGTTCTCCTCTGTCTTCTGTTATTCACAAGTTTTTTTTCACTCACAGAACTGCTGTTCTTGGGATTTTTTTTATCATCACACAGTTTCCTTTAAACTCTGGAGACTGTAATGTGTAAACATTCCAGAGCCATAGCTGTTTCTGACTTGCGACAACTTCCATCAACAATCATACTTTGGACAAAGTCACTTTCATTACTCGTACTCTCTTGTATTACTGAACATACAGTGGAAAGCTAAACCTCTATACTGTGTCTGCATGCTGTAGTATATTCTGGATGTGTCAAGTTTGGTTATATAAAATTGCTTTGAACTAGAAGAGTGGCAAAGAGTGGAGATAACTGGTCCACATCTAATTACTGTATTTCATTCTTTGCCAACCATACAGCCATTCATTATTTTTATTTCCCTTTCAATGCAAATTTGGGGTCTTGGACAGCTGGACCCTTTCCCAAAGACACTTGGCACAAATTAGAACTCACCTTTAGATGGAACACCAGCTGTAGCCAATCGTAGATTTATAATAGCTTCAATTTTGTAATACTTTAAGCATTTGTAATTGTGCATTTGTGAGATCTGTAATCAGAAGGACATTGGGTTTTTCACCATGTTTATGCTCCAGAAAGCAAGACAGCTGACATATTGAGCAATTTACAAATATAGTTTGTTACCAAGCTGTATAGTTGAACTGTTTATGTTAATACCAGTGGCTTTGATTTATACCTTTGCTTTTTTAGTATAATTTACTGCTGCCTTTTTTGTAGTCTTGTCAGTCTGTATTTAGTTTTTGTTAAGGACTGTCAGTCTGCTGTGAATGTCAGCCAAAATGCATGTGAGAAAATATCACGTTTTCTTACTGCAATGTCTCTTTTATTTGTAGGACTACACCATTCATTCTAACTGGAGAAACAGAAGCACAATTCTCACTCCAATGTTTGTTGAGACACAAGCAACGCAGGGTGGAATTCGAGACAGGTCACAGGATGGGTCAATGTCTAGTGAAGGAACAATTGGTGGCCAAGTTAGGGCAACTCAGGCACAACTTGAGTTTACTCCAACACAAACTGCAGGTACCGAGCTCATGGAATTTCTTTGATTTTTTTTTTCCTTCTAGTGTTAATAAGGCACACTAGACCTTTGAAGGATAACACTTCTCACTGCCCACCAGCCCAGTAAAATAACCCTGGCTGGCCTAGCTCCTATGTTCAGTCAAAATTTGATGAATGGTAAATCTGTTCAAATTTAATTGTTCACTCAACATTCTTAATGTTAAACGACGGTCTGATCTCACAAGAGTGTTCACACGTTCGATGTTTTCATTGGTTTTCGAAGTTGAAGGCCTCCCTGAAAAACTTGAGCTCGGGATAAAGAATGTTCCCCATAGGCCTGTTTTAACTTTTCAAACGTCACACTTGCCGATTCTCCAAGCTTAACACAAAATTTAATGGCACAACGTTGCTCCAAATTCCGCTGTTCCATTTTGCGTGACGCACAACCAAAAACACAACTTCGCTAATAGCAGTCACAAAAATCACGTAGTTAACGGAAGGAGTTGAAACTCGCACTGAGCTATGGGAGGGTACTGATACACGTGCTCTATCAAGGACAACAGCGCAGCGTTGCCAGATCGCTTGCAGTGTTGCCAGTCTCATTACTTTTCTGCCACAGCTCGTATATGTACAGTAGCTGTTGTTGTTTCTAAACATTTTCTATGTTGGTAGAGTTTGGGAGGCAGTCCTTAAGCATAGGAAATGTTCAATTTTACAGATCAGTTTTTCTTGTGTAAACAGCCAAAAATGGAGATCCTGCACCATTGCAAAAGGGGTGCATTAGTAAAAGGAAGAGAAATTTCGCTGGTTATCTCAGAAAATTGAGAGGTGCAGTAGACTTTAAAATTAACCACAAAATATTGGTGTACCAAAATGAGCTGTGTGTTGCATGTAGTATTGAAGAATGCTATACATTTTTTTTGACCTGTTTATCCAGGAATGTGTTGTGGGGCAGCTGGAGCTTGTCCCACCAATCATTGAGCAAAAGGCAGGAACAACACCTGGACAGGGATCCAGTGCATCGCAGGGTGAACGCACACACAAACACAAATGCCTAACCTTGCAGTTAATAACTTTATTTATATTAGATTGGCCCAAGTGCTGCCTGCCTTAACCTTATGTCCCTTAAGCCTTAGCCTGTTGGAAATAAATGCAAAGATGCTTTTCGAGAATATCGAAAACTAGAAAATTGAGTTGCCATACCAGAATTCATCACCAGTAAATATCAAATGTGCCTCAAGCAGTCTTAATCTCCTTATTATATAACAAAAAATCTTGGGACAAGATGAGACTATTTCAGAGAGATAATTTTAAATTCTGCAAGATGAGACTTTGTGCTAAGAGATTTAACTACGCCCATGGACCGCTCACCTCTCATTTGTGTGAATGCTATTGTCAGACACAGTTCCTGTGCTCTCAGCTCTTACAAATTTTTACGTTTTCCTCATTTTAATACATGACATACAATCTATTTTTTCCTTCGATGTAGTCCTTTTCTGGACAATAATTTTATACATTCTAGTCAACATCAACTACTAAGCAAAGAAGAAAGGGCAGCGCATCAAACAGAGGCCCAAAAGCGTTGGAGAGGAAAGAATTTAAAAAAGAACACTAATAAACTTAAGTGCAAATTTCTCACAAAAACATCAAGTGTTACTCCTTAACAATCTGTAGATGGTAATGTCTGTTGAACAAACAGGTAGCGCTAGCTAAGCGGAGGCAAGGTGCACTGCAACACATGGTGAGACGTAGACTAACTCAAACAGATGTTAGTGAGGGAATGAGGAAGGCCCTGCTCCCCTGCTCTCGGCCCACAGCCACTCTGTTGGATTTGCATAAATACATTGGTACTGCAAGCGAACTATGGTACTTAGCACGATGAGAGAAGTCACAAAATCAACCGAAAAGTTCAAGCAAATTATAGAAAACAACCAGATCTAAATCTGTGAAGTAATTCTCTCATGAAAAGCGAACAGACATACCAACAGAATGCACTTGGACCACGAAATTTTTAAAAACGTTTCTTAGCAAGAACGATAAGGGGCGCTCTCGCTCCCTTGAACCCCTGTCCACGACTCCAGACACCAGGTAAAAGTCCAATAGTTGACTTTATTTTGTCGCCACAGTGCACAAAGCACACTCTCCACCACAATACTCATTAAATTACAATAAACCACAATCATACAATCCTCTAGCTCCCAGACCCGTTGCCACCCTTCCACCCAGCTCAGCTCGCCGTCTGGGAGCTCCCA
>JANRMT010062819.1:70699821-70726070 GCA_026402145.1 Polypterus bichir lapradei
ATATATATATATATATACACATACACACACACACACACACTCTAATTGTGTAAGCAACACGGGATCCTAGAAAGTATTGAAATCGTCAGAACTACTCTAGGCATCTCTCTCCTAGGAGGATTTGTGTTGCCGACGTGCTCGCATTGTTTGTGCATTAGCAACTAAGCGACTGTCCTCCTTCGGAGGTTTTGTTTTGTATACTGGCCTCACTTGTGTATCCTCGGAACTGGAGCCCTTACCCCGACTCTACCTCTCACTTACGGACTGGACAGGTACACACACACTTCCACGCGTAGACATTTATATACATATATATATGGCTGTTTGAGTGACAAAGAGAGAATGAGTCCCAAAAATAGTTGGGATGCCAACCCGGCCAACTCTATTTAATTTCAAAAGCAACAGGGGCGCTTTGGTGCTCAAACATAAAGAATGCTGGCAGTCACCTCCAGTTCGCCCTCTGGTGGTTCTGAGTGTCAACTGGAGGATAACATGCATACAAGACTGCAAGATCACCCCCTACCCAGAGGGGTTGAGTTAGGGCTGATTTCACCCTACAGTATTTTTAGTCGACCAATGAGGAACATGTGTACCAAGTTTCATGAAAATTGCTCCAGCTGTTTGGAAGTGATGCTGGAACATACATACATACACACATTGACTTTAATATATATAGATTAGAACAATCTAGACAAGAACAGGCTATTCAGCCCAACAGAGCTCGCCAGTGCTATCCACTTATTTCTTCCAAAAAAATAATAAAGTCGAGTTTTGAAAGTTCCTAAATTCTTACGCTACTTGGTAGCTTATTCCTAGTGTCTGTTGTTCTTTGTGTAAAGAAAAACGTATTAATCTTTGTGCAGAATTTATCCTGAACAAGTTTCCAACTGTATCCACGTGTTTTTGATGAACTTTTTTTAAAATAACAGTCTTGATCCACTGTACTAATTTACCTTCATAATTTTAAACATTTCAATCATGTCACTTCTTAATCTTGTTTTGCTTAAACTGTATAGGCTCGGCTCTTTTTATCTTTCCTCACAATTCAACCCTTGTAGCCCTAGAATCAGCCTAGTTGCTCTTCTCTGGATCTTTTCTAGTGCTGCTATGTTCTTTTTGTAGCCTGGAGACCAAAACTGCACACATTACCCCAGATGAGACCTCACCAGTGCATTATAAAGGTTGAGCAGAACCTCCTTGGACTTGTACTATATACATCATGCTATGTAACCTACCATTCTGTTTGCCGCCTTAATAGCTTCTGAACACTGTCTGGAAGTCAATAGCTTAGAGTCCACTATGACTCCTAAATCCTTCTCATAAGGTGTACTCTCAATTTTCCGATGGCCCATTGTGTATTCAAACCTAACATTTTTACTTCCTGTGTGTAATACTTTACATTTACTGATATTAAATTTCATCTGCCACAAATCTGCCCAAGCCTGTATGCTATCCAAGTCCTTCTGTAATGATATAACTGACTCCAAATTATCTGGTAATCCACCTAACTTGGTATCATCTGCAAACTTAACCTGCTTTTTACTGATATTCCTGTCTATATCATTTATATATATTAAAAATAGCAGTGGCCCTAGCACTGACCCCTGTGGAACACCACTCTTGACGTCAGCCAATTCTGATAAAGTTCCTCGCACCATCACCCTCTGCTTCCTGTGTCTGAGCCAATTCTGCACCCATCTAAAAACATCACCCTGAACTCCCACTACTTTTAGTTTGATGCCCAACCTCTCGTGTGGCACCTTATCAAATGCTTTCTGAAAGTCAAGATAAATAATATCATATGCTCCACTTTAATCATATCCTTTTGTTGCCTCCTCATAGAATTCCAGCATGTTAGTCAAGCACGACCTCCCTCTTCTTAACCCATGCTGACTGTTCAGAATAACTCTTGTCCTTGCCAGGTGTTGCTCAATCTTATCCTTAATAATTCCTTCCATTAATTTTCCTGTGATGCACGTTAAGCTTACTGGCCTATAGTTGCTTAGATCTGCCCTGTCACCCTTTTTATATAATGGGATGATATTTGCCATTTTCCAGTCCTTTGGAATCTCTCCTGTGTGCAGTGACTTTCTAAAAATATGTGTCAAGGGTTTATATCTGTACTCACTAGCCTCCTTAAGAATTCGAGGGTAAATATTATCTGGTCCTGGTGATTTGTTTGATTTCAGCCTGATCTTGTGATCATGAACTTGTCTTTGTTTCTTTAATGTCTTTCTTTAAGTGAGACTATTGTTGAAAAAATTAATTTGGCTAAATAAGTTAGGTCTTCAGTCATGAGTGATAGCACTCTTAAAATGGCTTTTTTGTCTCTCGTTTTTTTTAGTAAAGAAACACAACATGTAACCTTTTTCATCATTTAGTACTTTTAACTTGTAGTGTTAACATTATTTATTGATATGTTTATTTTAGGTCGACGCAGTTCCTATAACTGGATGACAGGAGCTAGTATTGACACTTTTATGGACTACTCCCTCCCCACATCATCTGAGTCTCTCTCTTCCTCTTTACTGGTTTTTGGTAAGAGAGGTGAAAAGATTCAGAAGGCAGAAAGGAAGCCAGTTGGTGTGGATTTTGGGTCCAAGAGACTTGGTCTTCCAGGAGATGAAGTGGACAGTGGCACCAAAGGTATGTTAAACAGAACTATTTTCTTAATAAGATGGTTGAAAGGGTGGCGTTTGTTGTGTCTAAGGTAAGTAACTCGATGCAAGAGAGCACTCACAAAAATTAGCGCAAGTCCGGAGAGAAGTCCACTTGACAGCTGCTTTATTTCAAACATGATCTTCTCTATATACTGCTCAAAAATGAAAGGAACACTTTTTAATCAGAGTATAACATCAAGTCACTGAAACTTCTGGGATATTGATCTGGTCAGTTAAGTAGCAGAGGGGGTTGTTAATGAGTTTCAGCTGCTTTGAGGAGGAGGAGGAGGAGGAGGAGGTTAGGAGCACGCGCTGATACAGTGCATTGCCGCACCCACCACATGACAAACCAACTCAGGGCCCCAGGTTAGGACCCGAGTGCAGCCATGCAACGGGTGACACCTCAGCACCACACTAGTTCAGATGGAATGGAACTAGTGTGAGGTTTTTTTGTCTTTTTTTTTATGGTGGCTAGAGTGCCAATTCTGCCACCAACCCCAGCTGCTTTGGTGTTAATGAAATTAACAACAGGTGCGCTAGAGGGGCGACAATGAGACGACCCCCCAAAACAGGAATGGTTTAACAGGTGGGAGCCACTAACATTTTTCCCTCCTCATCTTTTCTTACTTTTTTTTCACTAGTTTTGCATTTGGCTACGGTCAGTGTCACTACTGGTTGCATGAGGTGATACCTGGACCCTATAGAGGTTGCACAGGTAGTCTGACTTCTCCAGGATGGCACATCAATATGTGCTATTGCCAGAAGGTTTGCTGTGTCTCCCAGCACAGAGTCAAGGGTATGGAGGAGATTCCAGGAGAACTGGACAGGGCCATACAAGGTCCTTAACCCATCAGCAGGACTGGTATCTGCTCCTTTGGCCAAGGAGGAACAGGATGAGCACTGCCAGAGCCCTACAAAAAGACCTCCAGCAGGCCACTGGTATGAATGTCTCTGACCAAACAATCAGAAACAGACTTCATGAGGGTGGCCTAAGGGCACAACGTCCTCCAGTGGGCCATGTGATCACTGAAATGGTCTGGAGAAGCCATGGAGAATGGTATGCTGCCTTTAACATCATTCAACATGACCGATTTGGTGGTAGGTCAGTGATGGTCTGGGGAGGCATGTCCATGGAGGGACACACAGACCTCTACAGGCTAGACAATGGCACCTTGACTACCATTAGGTATCGGGATGAAATCCTTGGACCCATTGTCAGACCCTATGCTAGTCCAGTGGGTCCTGGGCTTCTCCTGGTGCACGACAATTCCTGGCCTCATATGGCGAGAGTATGCAGGCAGTTCCTGGAGGATGAAGGAATTGATACCATTGACTGGCCCTCACGCTTGCCTGACCTAAATCCACTAGAACGCCTCTCTGACATTATGTTTCAGCCCATCCAACGCCACCAGGTTGCACCTCAGACTGTCCAGGAGCTCAGTAATGCCCTGCTCCAGATATGGGAGGAGATCTCCAAGGACACCATCTGTCATCGTATTATGATACAAGCATGTAGGGGCCATACAAATTACAGAGTACGATTTTGAGTTGTTGCAATGAAATTTGGGCAAAATGGACCAGCCTACCACATAATTTTTTCACTTTGATTTTCAGGGTGACTTTGAATTCAACCCTCTCGATAATTTTCATTTCCACCAAACAATGTGGCATCCTTTCGTTCCTAACACATTACCCAATCCATATCAGTACACATATCCTTCAGGATATTTTTCCTTTTAAATTTTTTTGAGCAGTTTATAAAAGAGCAGTCTGATGCATTCTAATTAATACTGGTCAGATGTATTACCTTTATATGGATATACTCTACACCAAGGTCTGGTATACAAGTAGAATGAATAGCCCGTTTATTGCCAAAATAATTCCCTTTTAAAATAGGCAAAAACAACAAAGAAATCCTGTCCAACAGCACTGTTTTAAAGTATTATAGACATTAAGTTTGCATATTTTTTTCCATCAATGTTGATAATATATTTTATTCTAATATTCTCCCCCATTTGCTGCTGTATTATATAAACTGCATTAACAAAAGCTGGCTTAAATGCCATTATCTGTTCTTACTCCAAGTTAACTAGTTCCTTCTCAAATTTTCCTCTTCTACTTTTTAAGGTTTGAGGTTTTTTAGGGAGACAGATCCATTTTTTTTTTCTACCATGTTTTGCTATTTCCATTTTCCATGGAAAATGGAAAGTTAATCAACAAATAGGAAATGATGAACGCTGCCACTCCTGCTGAGAATGACAATTCTAGCATTTTTCCACCATTGATCTAACTGCTAAAAGACCCAAGAAATCTTTAAAGAACTGTAAGGTTATATTCTTGAATTTGTCAGATTTTCAAGTCTGACTTTTGTAGAAGAGTTCAAAAGAAAACATTTTTCTTTAAGAAGAAAATTCCTGTATATTTTCACTGTTTTAAAATGAAACTGAGCTGGGTCAGATGAACTGAATGTAATGCAAAGCACCACTGCCTTTGACAAGGAGAACCTTGGGCCAGGTTTCAAGCTCAAGGGTGCGTTTTCACATTTTACTCCTGACTTGCTGTTACATTCTACCATGAATTCTAAAGTATATTAGAAGAGAACATGAGCTCATCTGTCCTCAGTCAAAAATAAACTGAAATTACTGTATTACACATAAGGAAATGATTGGGTCAAAGTCCAGATGCTGTGGTGGAACGTAAAGAAAGAGTGGGCGAATGCAGCTATTAAAAAAGAAAAACATTTGACAGAAATTGTTTATAGGTCATATGGAGATCATCTCCCAGAAGTATTTGCTGTTAAAATGAGAGGTATGATTTACTCAGAAGAGACAGAAGTGTGTATCAGATTTTAACTATAATGATGCTGGAAAGCTTGCATTTAACAGTTCAAGGCAAAAAGGCAAGTCAGTTAGCAGATCAAAGCTCTTTTGCAGAGGTTTGTCCGCTAAGTGAACAAAGTCATGTAAATACCAGGGACAGTCCTGTGTCTTCTTTTTTTCACCACCTAGGGCAGGCTCATTTACCTGGAGTATCCCATGGTTCTTCAGGTACATGTCCTGTCTGTCTCATTTCTCTGCTCAGCTGTGCAATTTTCTATTGTGTAGTGTGCTAGGCCACTAAAATTACCTCAAGAGGCCAACCAAATTAACAAGCTAATTAAATGAGACAACTCAGTTATGGAGAGGACTCTAGAACCCTTGAAGGTAGTAGAGAAGGAGAGAATGTAAATCAGTGCTGATGGCCATTTCAAACAATGCTGCATATCCTCTCTATTAAAAACTAGCAGTGAGTACTTTCAGCCAATGAATCACTTAACTGAAGCCTGTCAAGGAAAGTTACTGGGGCTTCCTCATATTAAAGCAGTTACGCAATTATAATGCCTCACTTGCGACTGGAACTGCTGCTTGTTTGTGTTTAAGGGGGTTGTGGTGGTTGTTTGTTATGATAGTTGAACATGTCTGTCTGTCTGTCTTTATTTGCCAAATGTAGTTACTTTTAATTTGTTTTGAGATTTCTTGAAGTTCAAATATGTTTAATGATTTTAAATTATAAAATATACTCACATTTTTGTACACTTTTTAATTGCAGTAAAAGACCAGCGAGCTGATATTCTGAGACTGAGGAGGAGATTCCTGAGGGACCAAGAAAAAGTCAGTCATATTTATGCACAAAAAAACATCCGTGAACAGAAGCAAGAAAAGGTACTGACATGGATGCATTTGTAATACAAACTGGGAGAAGTTGGAAACCCAAAGTTCAGGTTATAACAAGCAAATATTTGTTTGGTTTTTGCATTTCAGACAACAGTTGGTGCTGCTGCATCATTTTAATCAATTTAAATTAAATAGAAGAGAGTGTATTTTCTATGATATAGAGTACTTATGGTGTTATATTCTTTCCTGTTTTCTATGAAAATGACCGCTAAACCTGTTAGACTTAACTGCTTAATTTTTTAAAGAGTTTCTCGTCTAAATACTTCATAAGTTTACATCATTCGTATGTGTTGGGTAAAGACTACTAAATTGGGAACAACAAAAGCACACATCACTGTTTAAATCAAATATTTACATAACCGCACCATCTATCTCTCTCTCCAGCCTGGAAGAAATGGCATACTCAAAAACCTGAAAACATGTCCTTTGTTTATAATCTGTGCCCAAGGTATTGATGAACAAAGGGAGAGCAAAATGTATCTAAAAAAATAGCCAAACAGAAAACAAAGAGATGAGGCCCTAATGGTGCCAGTTACTCACATGTCAGCCCTGGTTGTCAAGTTGAATTACTTCCCCACTTCAAGTTTCCTACTTCAATTATGTCCTGTGGGAATTTTCATAGGACCCACTTTTGACGACTCACACTCCCACTTCATTTTGTTCACATTAATTTCTGTTCAGATTTTTTATATAGATTTTAGTTGCATATTGAATAGACTGTAATTTTCCTCTCAATATACTTCAACTACAAAAATGTCACTTCTCTTTCTTTATATACATACCAGGGGCCTCATGTATAAACGGTGCGTACGCACTGAAATGTTGTGTAAGAACTTTTCCACGTTCAAATCGTGATGTATAAAACCTACACTTGGCGTAAAGCCATGCACTTTTCCACGGTACCTCATACCTTGTCATACGCAAGTTCTCTGCTCGGTTTTTCAGAATGGCGGCACCCAGCGGCAAAGCAGTGCTACTGTTCCTGTGTGGTTACTCTTTTATTTTCCTGACGCGGCTTTATAAATACACTGAAACTAACCGTATATTGTTTATTAGTGTAATGCATCTGATTGTAATTAACTTGTAACAATATAATGGTCCAAGGAATAGCCATAGTATTCCAAATACCATAACTGCTTTAGCGTCGTTACTGTCACTCTACCTTTTTCTTCTTCTTTCAGCTGCTCCCGTTAGGAGTTGCCACAGCGGATCATCTTTTTCCATATTACTCTCACTGCATCACTCGGAGTATTTATATCACTGTATCTGAGTGTGAATCACAGCAGCAGCTGATCGGAAAGAGAATTATCGGTATACAGTATCAAGCGCATGCTGTCTCAGCCACGGCAAAACGTTTCAAAGCCTTTCCTGTACGGACCTTGCGGTTCAGAAACGGTTTCATCCCAAGAACTTTAAACGCACTTAATCAATTGCTCCTTGTAGAACTGTTTGTACTTATAAGTAGAACTACCTCGCCGTAAACTTGCACTACAGTTATAATATTACACATCCTGAGCCACTTTATAAAGTGCGTATTTACATATGATGACGATATCATTTTTAAGATGAAATGCAGCAAAATATGTTTATGATATTATACAGATAAAACTTTAACTTCATTTAAATAATCTATATTCTTCACTGGGACTGGCGTGAAGAATAGACTAATTTAACATGTACTACGAAGATATTTCAATGTTCCTTAAACGTTTTGAAGAATCGGCGCTCTAAGCATACAGATGGCTTAACGTCTATTACAGAGCTGATTGTGTGGCGATCGGTTACTTGGAGAAAGAAAAGCAAGGACTGCAGGGGCGGCCACGCCAATATATATCTATACTAATAAAAGGCAAAGCCCTCACTGACTGACTGACTGACTGACTGACTGACTGACTGACTGACTGACTGACTCACTCACTCACTCACTCACTCACTCACTCATCACTAATTCTCCAACTTCCCGTCTAGATAGACGGCTGAAATTTGGCAGGCTCATTCCTTACAGCATACTTACAAAAGTTAAGCAGGTTTCATTTCGAAATTCTACACGTAACGGTCATAACGATTGATAACGGTCGACAACGTCCGCCATGTTGAACTTTCTTATTTATGGCCCCATCTTCACGAAATTTGGTAGGCGGATTCCCTGCGCTAACCGAAACCGACGTATCTACTTATTTCGATGGTATGACGCCACTGTCGGCCGCCATATTGAACTTTCCAATGTCACTAATTTTCCAACTTCCCGTGTAGGTAGAAGGCTGACCCCATCATCACGAAATTTGGTAGGTGGCTTCCCTGCGCTAACCAAAACCGATGTACGTACTTATTTTGGTGGTATGACGCCACTGTCAGCCTTCATATTGAATTTTCCAAACATCACTAATTCTCCAACTTCCCGTGTAGGTAGAAGGCTGAAATTTGGTACTTATTTCGGTGATATGATGCCACTGTCGGCTGTCATATCAAACTTTTCAACGGTCTTTGTTACTTATGGGCCCATCTTCAAGAAATTTGGTACGCGGGTTCCCAACGCTAACTGAATCCTACTTACGTACATATATACCTCCATAGCCTGCAGCTCGGTCACCGTGTGAGGCGGCATTGGGTCCCCCATCCCAACGCCTCCCACGTTGTTGGCTACCTGCCTATATAAGGCCGTCTGTCGCTCCAGTCTCTACATTCTCTTCCTTGCTTCGCCACGGGATTCACGTCTCCCTGCTGATAACTACAGCCTTTTTATTTAATCCACGGCTTCTTCGCTGTTTTATTGTTCATTTATTACAATTATAGTTATTGTGTAGGTATTTTAGACTTACTTTACATTGATTAGGTACCCATTTCCTTTATCATTCCAACCGTACCCCCATTAACATGTCTATCGAGGTGATCACCATCGATCAAAGAACTGTCACTTACCAAGTGGTTTCCATGCCCGGAGATGGCACATGCCTTTTCCATTCTCTTTGTTATATATTGCACGGCCATATCAGGCTCACTCTTGATATCCGGAGGAACATTGTGTCTTATGTATTGAATGACTGGGACAGGTTCAAGGTGTGGACTGATGACGGTACAGGAGATAATTATACTACACAGGAGCACTAGAAGAGTGAAATGCTTAAGTGTACTGAAATGGCCAAATATTTTACACCTTTGGACAACCGCCAATGCCTCTTAAACATCTTAGATTCACAGGTGACGATTTCAGTAGTGGACACTTTGATGTTTAGAAATGTTTAAACTCTCAAAAGCTGGATGTGAAGTTATCAATGAAACTGGCTGTATACTTACAACGCTTGACAGATGCCGAATGTCTCTTCAACACAAGTCCTACAAATACTGTCGTAATTGAAACAAACCATGAAACTCAAACCGATTATGACAGCAGCAATCCAAGCTGTGAGATTTGAAACAAGATTACTGTTCACATGGCCAACTGTACGTTGCATGCTCAAGAGTAAGCTCAGCGCACAGCTACAGCTTGGTCATATTACAACTGGAGGGCCGAACTGACAACGTGGCATACAAAGAGATCCTTAACAAATAATTATTGGTATGTTTTCCCTCAGTTTTAAAAAGGTTTAATTGTCTTCTTAATAAAAATTTTAAGGCAGTACTTCGCCGCTGCGAAGCGCGGGTATTTTGCTAGTTGAATATAAAACAGAAAGAGAAAATAAAGACACAGCTAAAAATGCAGCGGCAAATTTCGACAAAAGTTAAACGCCTGTGTCATGAGCACGAGGCGGCTATGCAGTGTCCGAAATGGATGTGGCCATCCACCGTGTATAAGATACCATATTGAAATTGGCGGGCGAAGGGGCCACCGATTCTTTCTCTGCCCAGGGCTGCCACAAGCCTAGAGCCACCCATGAGTACTGCTGGAATAAATAATTTCATCGAAGGTCACGTACAAACACTGCGCTGTGAAAACCATGTTTAATAACATGCTTTTACTCCTATCATCATGAAAATGATATCATGTATACATCTCAGTATTTTAGTTATTCAGAGCTGTAATATCACAAATGTAATGGATTCTGTGTCCAGTTGGAGGAAGAGAGCCGGTTTAAGAAGCAAGTAGTGATTCTCACACACACAGAGCACATAGAAGATCACATACAAAACAAAGCATTTAACATGCTACTTTAATTACGAAGTGATTTGAGAAACTGTTTAATTAAACGATTTTAAGATGAAGTTTATGATGTTCTACGTTAATGACAAAATAAACTACATGATTAAAGTGGAAATTTCGAGATTGAAGTTGACATTTCGTGCTTTTTCCCCACTGTGTGCCTTTTTTTTTTCTCTGTACCCTAATAAGCTTTCATATGACACTCTGGCAGTGGGCTACGACTCGCCTTTTCACGGCTGCTTGGATATCTGACAAGTTCTTTTTTATTTCCGGCACTGTGCGACTTTGTGAACGTGAGCTTTCAATTTTCTCCAACACGCTATGTCACTCGATCAACTTCCTTTTGTTGATTATACCACGGTTTAAATAAACAAATAGTATGTTTTTCCTTTGCCTCCACTTGGTATTTGCTGAAATTCTTATTTTCCCCAGTGCTTTTCCCATTGTCTTTTCACAGAAGGCTGAGCTTAAAGGCGATTTATATTGATTTGCATATTCAAAGAGGCGTAATTCTGGGAGGAGTTGGGGCGGGACAGAAGGCACGTGCATTTGTGTGTTAGTTTTCACGCTGATCGGGATTTATGTAGCGGCAGAACATGGAAGTTGGAGTATGCACAGATTCCTACATCTGGATTTTTCTGTGCGTAAGCACATTTCCTCTTTTGTGCTTACATCATGTTATAGTGCGAATTCTACACACGCCGTTATACATGAGGCCCCAGGTGTGAACCAAACTAGGATGGAACAGTAGCCCATTACAGGGCACACCAACACACACACAGATGATTTTGGATGTGGGAGGAAATAATATCTTGATAAAATTCATAAAACACCTGCAGAATGAGTCATCTCCAAACTGCTGGAGTGCTGTCACTAACCACCACACAATTATGCTTCTCCTGATGAAAATTTCAGTCATTATAGTTTTGACATGTACTATCCGTTAACCTGCTTAGTGTTATGTTTAACCCAGGAAAAATAAGCCAAATACGTTGAATTTTTGTTCCAAAAAGTGTATTGTTATTAACAGCTTATAACAGTAGCTTGTAAATATCAAAACATCAACAGTAAATAAGTTTAAAAAAAAAGAAAAAAGGATGTCTAAGTTCAGCTACTGTACTGATGCAGTTCTAATACACATCCTTTGTGTGATGTTTTAAGACAGCCACCAATACTCAGTTGGAAGTTGCATTCGGAACAGTAGAAGCGAATTTCTTTACACACCTTTATTTTTTGTTTTGCTTGGAAACAAAAAGCTAGAATGTCAGTGTCTGACCTGTGTGACGGATGTGCCCCTGTGCTTCAGTCTGAGCAATGGTTCAGCTTCAGTTTGTTTTAAAACTGCCTTTATAGGTTTTTGTTTGCCTTTTTTTTTTTCGTGGTTACCCTGCACCTCAATTGAATATTTATGATTTACGGTTGAGTTGATATAAAGTGGCAGAAAGCAAAGAAATATTATTTTTTTTGGCAGCATGATGTTATTTCATACATGGCAGTAGAATACTTTCCCAAGTTGTTTTTGTGTTTAACACTATAAAGCGTATCATTGCATGCCACCCAAGCCTGACTCAGGTTTACCCATAATTGCATAGAGTTCCAATTCACGTTCAGGGTTAACACCGAGGTGGATAATCAGGATTTGGTTCAGATCTTCCAGTATTCATATAATTGTTAAAATAATGACCAGTCTAATGGGCAAAATCAGTATTTGGTGTATCTGCCATGGGCTTAAATAACCTTTTGTACATGGTCTGGCATGGACAGGAAGAGACATTAAGCATGGCATTCCAAGCTATAAACACACATCCAAAGTCCATATGTGGTAACTGCTGGTAGTCTGTGGCTTGCTTGACCGTGTCCCAGATGTGGGATAAAATGTGGTGTATGTGTGGGCCAGAGAAGTAGTGGCACATGGTTGTCATCCAGAAGCTGTTTGAGGTTTTGTGCCACATGTGGTTGAACACTGTCTTGTTGGAATATTGCAAAAGGGAACTCCTACAGTGAGGGTACCATCTCAGCCTCCACCACCTCTGTGATATTATCACTGGCTCGTCAAGGTGCCACAATTTTTATGGGACAGGAATACAAATGGCATCCTCTACCATAACACCTGCTGTTGGGCCTGTATGGTGCTGCAAAACGCAGACCTCCAGGGGCCTATTGCCACCTTCTCTCCATACGTGTATCCATCCTGTGATCAAGGATTAAAGGTGTCCAAAGCAGTGGACAGTGAGTGAGAAAGCCCGGCTGCTGCAAACAGTGTCAAGCAGTGTGTGCAGTCCCCCATTGATGTGTGGCAGACCCCAAATGTTGGATTAGGGTCTGAGATATGGTTATTTTGTCCATCACTGCCATGTAATTGAGATGTCTATCCCTCCCTAACAATTTGTGCATTGGAGTGCTTCAGAGCCCTGAATTCAGTTGGTTTGACATTCCTCTACCAACTGTCACCATACTTTAATCACTGCGCTTGCATTCCATCCAAACGGAACACCAGTTTAATGGTAGTGAGTTGCATTGTGATATTTATTTATTTGGTACAGTTCTCTTAGTATTACACTGAACATTTAATAGATGTCATAAATGGGTTTGATATACAGAGTGTATTATCGTGGGATGGGTGGAACTCGTAACTTTGTATTTAGATTGGTTTACTCATGTACCCCAGAATTCTCACACACACACACACACACACACAAGACCTTATTCACACAACCACTGATTGTGAATGATGCTTACACAGCCATTCACTTCTCAATATTCCACAGAGGGGACTCGCTAGCTTTGGCTTAAACACCACATGGGGGTCTCCCAGATATAACTTAGACTTAAACCCTGACACACCTTGATCTCCATGATGTTCACTCTATTGAGATGCCCACCTCAGTCTGCTAAACTCTGTGAGAATGCTAGTTGCAATCTCCTTTTCCAAGTGCCTTGTATTTACTTTTTTACTTTACTCACTCAAGATGTAAAAGCAATGTATGAAAATTTAAAAGCAGTGTGGTATTTATTAAAATAGAATAATATTCTAATAAAATGCAACAAACTGGAGATTTATATATACATATATATATATATATATACACATACATACAGTGGAACCTCGGTTTGCGAGCATAATTCGTTCCGGAAACGTGCTTGCAATCCAAAGCACTCGTATATCAAAGCGAATTTCCCCATAGGAAATAATGGAAACTCAGATGATTCGTTCCACAACCCAAAACTATTCATATAAAAATGATTAATACAAAATATAAAGTAAAATACATAATACAAATTAACCTGCACTTTACCTTTAAAAAGAATCATGGCTGGTGTGAGTTTCTAAACTCATGTGGGATTCCACCCAACGGGACAACACGCGGAAGAGCGTCCCAAAGCAATCGCAGTCTCCCAGCGCTGTAGCAGTTCGCCGTATAAGCGCGTCCAAAAAGATCGCAGACATGCTATAAGCGCCTGTCGTCAATGGGTCATACAAGGAACATTATAAAGATCCCGGTACAATAAATAACAGCGCTGTTGCTGTTTCAAGCTGAATAAAGCTGGTGTTAAAGTACTGAGACTCAGCTTCGTGTTTTGGGGAGCAAGATGGGGACTCACACTTCACAGCGCACACACACAGTCACAATGCTGTAGTAAACAGATGTTGACTATATGAGTGAGGCACACAGACTCAGACGGAGAATAGGAGACGATTGCCAGAGAGAGAGAGAGACGCACTGGGCGAGCGAGATAAGGAGAGAGAGAGACGCGCTGGGCGAGCGAGATAAGGAGAGAGAGAGATGCGCTGGGCGAGCGAGCGAGATAAGGAGAGAGAGAGAGAAGAACCATCAGCTCAGTTGTGATCACATGACACTCAGACACTCAGCAGACAAAGTGTATCCATACTACTCGTATTGCAAGACATCGCTCGTTTATCAAGTCAAAATTTATTAAAAATTTTTGCTCGTCTTGCAAAACACTCGTAAACCAAGTTACTCGTAAACCGAGGTTCCACTGTGTGTGTGTGTGTGTATATATATATATATATATATATATATATATAAATATTAAAAAGCATGCTGAAAATGAACAGTAATATAAATAGGATGTTGTCCTGGTCAGCGTTTAGATTCAGTAGTCGGTTCTTCACAGTCATCTGAGCAAACACTTGGCCTTAAGGCAGATTGTAGCATGCTTTGTAAAGTGGTGTCTGTGGCTCTAAAATTCTGCCGTTATCACTCCAGAACACAGAGTCATTAAAAGTATGACTGTTTTTTAATACAATGAAGTTTGTTACTCATAAGATTTGTGATTTTTATATTAAACTGCAAAATTATCAGTTAATATATGAATCGAGGAATTCGTAACTTCTATAGTTTTCTATCACTGAACTTCCAAATAGGCATTAAAATATAATGAAAAAACTGTCTTCCGTTAGTCTAATATCTATCTGTCGCTTAACATGCAATTGTCCAGCCTCTTGGGAATTACTGCACATCTCCTTTTGTATTAATTTCATATTTTAAAGCTGATATATGCATCTCAGAGCACATGTTGTACTTCTTATAACTAATAAATTATTATTGTTTTGAAAGTGTTTTATCCTTTCTGCTCAAGTAAAATTTGCTATAAGTGAAAATGTGTACTATGTAACAAAGTGTGATTCTTGTGACAATATTTAAATTATGAACATTTAAAATGCAAACATAATGATTGGTGTGAGAGTGAAGGTCTTATTGTAATTTCAGGCTAACGTGGCAGAGCAAAAGCTGAAGAAGGAAGGACAAGTTACTCTCTATAGGCGATACCGTCAAGGAGATCTTCCTGATATTCAGATCCAGTATAGCAGTCTGATTGCACCACTGCAGGCTCTTGCTCAGGTTTGTTGACTTATCAAAATAAAACTACAGTCTACAAATTGTGTGATTTCATTGTTGTTTGTCAGAGAAATGTCTTTTAGCGTCTTTGTGATGGATGAAAGTTAACACTGAGTTGATTTGTTGAGTGGGTGAACTATTCACATTTTTCAGAGCCAATTCTTATTTGAAATTTTGTGCTTGCAAAGTTGTCTTACCTTATATCCTGTATACTCTTATGACTTATTTCTTCCCATTTAAATTATTCCTCTTATGCTCACAACACTTCTTTCTAAATTATTGTTCACATAACAACTAAGTAGGCTAGAATTCCCAAGGGGCTTTATATAGAAAGTAGTTCAAAGGGTCTTTGGTGCATTTAGGTCAAAGAAATAAAGCAATAGTCTAATGTTGCTGTCCAGAAACTCATGGTGTTTTGAGTATGTTAAAAACAGAAAGTAATAGTCCAAGGAAGATAACTGCCAGCTTCAAGCTTGAACAGTGTTAATATTATGGGTTGTGCTGTAGTTTTTGTCCACCTGCCTTGGTTTCCTAAAACTCCTTTCTCCATCTCAACTTTCCTTGAGCTTCCTCATCTTTTCGCCAGTAATCAGACCCCCTTCTGCACAGTAGTTATGATTTGGGGGGAGAAAGAGGGGAAAAAGGTTTACTCCAGACATCCCAAGGCTGTTGTATCTTAAAAAATCCTGGTGTTGCCAGCCTTCTTAGTGCACACTTAACCATTACACCATCACAAATTTAGAAACTCAGGCTCCATCCTGAACTTTTATTTATTTATTTTTACTTACTTATGTCTGCCACACCCCCACACCTAAAGTGGTTATAAGATGATCGATGTCTCTCCTTCAAATGACCAGTTCGGTCCTAAGCAGTTTGTATCAGAATGTTGAGATTACTGAACTGAACTGTAACTTTAATGCCATCATCTTTAAACACACTTAAGCATTTCCAAAGTACAGAATAAATCCCTTAGTTTTTAGTCCAGTCGCCATAATTTGTAATACTTTATCCTATTTTAGTGTTTATACTTTAATAATCATTGTTGGTCTTCTGACCCACTCTAGCTGATTCCATGAAGTAAACTTGATTTTATTTTAGACTTTTTCATGTTTTATGACCATTTGTCTTTCTCATTTTGTTTTCTGGATGACTTTATTTTGAATCTAGTGATTACTTGCTTCATCTTTATTTGTTTATTTATTATTGCTAATTTTACACTGGTCCCTCGGTCCAGTAATAGTGAGTTAGTTTAGTAATTCTGTGTTTTTCTTTGATGTGTGTATGTTTTTTTTTTGTTTGTTTGCTAATAAAACTAGAAGGTGTTTTGAAAAAGAATGGTTTGATCTGATATTAGGTAAGGTTTTTCTGAAGAGCAGATCAAGTTTCATCAGATTTTGGACTTCTTTACTTAGGTTTGAATGTATATTCAGTATATTCACCCCTTCAATTTAGTTATTTGGTAGATTCACCTTTAGCATCAATGACAGCATTCACTGTGTGTGCACAGGTGTATTGTAGCTTTGCATATCTCCACACTGCCATTTTCTGCTTTCTTATTGGCAAAACCTCTTAAACTCTGTCAAGTTGCACATAATTTGTAAATGTATAGCCTTTTTCATATCCAACCATTCCACAACATTAACTTAGTTATTTTTAAGCTATTTTTGTGTAGCTTTGGGCCCATTGTCTAGCTGAAAATCAAATCTTTTCACAAGGTACAAGTTCCTTGCAGATTGCATCAGGTTTTCCTCCATGATTTTCCTATATTTTGCTGCATTGATTTTAGCCTCACAAGCCTTTCAAAGCCTGTTGAAGAGGAACATTCCCAGAGCATGATGTACTAACACCAGACTTCACATTGCGGATAGTGTGTTTATAATATTTTTATTTGGTTTGTACAATGCTATACGCTGTATACCCTGCTGTTTTCTCTTATTTTCTGTAAGTGCCTTGAGCATGGGAAAGGCGCTATATAAATAAAATGTATTATTATTATTATTATTATAATATTATGCAATGTGCAAATATGATGTTTAGTCTGATTGCCTAAAAGCTCAATTTAGGTGTCATCAGACCATGGAACCTTCTTCCAGCTGACTTTAGAGTCTCTCGTGTGTCTTCTGACAAATGCTCAGGGTTTTTTTTTTTTTTATAATTTAACAGTGGCAATGGTTTTTGTAAACAGCCTAGCAATAGTTGTAGTCTTCACAATCTTATCTACTGTAGCTTGTAACTGCTTAAGAGTTCTTATAGGCCTCTTGGTGACCTCCCTCTTTAGTCATCTTCTTACAGTTTTCCTTGATAGCCTGCTCTATACAAATTTACAACTGTGCCATACTCTTTCATTTTATTATTGATTGGTGTAACTCCAAGAGATATCCCAAGCTGGACCTTCCAGATAAAGTGCATTTATACAGCAATCAATAGAAAACCCAGATAGGTGATCTCCATTGCACTAAGCATGTGTGTTCAAAAACTGGCAATACCAGTAATGATTAATGTGGGTCATGAATACTTATGTATTTTATGTTTGTAATTAATTTAAACCCTTTTGCAAAGATCTGTTTTCACTCAGACATTATTCTTTTTCTACTGATCAGAATCAAAAAAGCCAAATTAAAAATCCTATGTGATTAAGTGTTGTATGAGAGTAAATGTAAAAATATGAAAACTGACAAGAGCGTCAATTCTTTTTATAGGTACATTAATACATGCAGTATGTTTTATATACAGAAGTAAGACTGTCAAACTTTGCTTTTTATTCTGTCTTACTTGTAACCACATTTGGAAAATGTCAAATATATGTAATATCTGCCTTAATAAAAGGACGAGTGTCTGTCTGTCTTTGTGACCATCTGGTTGCTATGTCTCTGCTACCCAACAAATGGTGCATGTCAAACATTAGCAATGTTTTTTTGCAGATCCTGTACCAAATGGTAAGTAACAGAGACATAGCAACTGGGTGGACACACTGCACTGCAAAAGTTAATACTGAATACATCCAACAGAGGGTAACTGCCAGTCAGAGAGAAATCATCTTATCCACTTTAATAAAAGGGCAAGTGTGTGTGTGTGTATCTGTGTGCTCAATTGGTTGCTATGTCTCTGTTTTATACCATTTGGTATGGGAATTGTAAATGCAGTGTGCTGATATTTGTGATGCGCCCTCTTTTGGAATGACAAGTGCAATGTATTTTTATTACAAATATTTCTGACGTGTCATCTCTTGGAATGACAAATACAATGCATTTTCTACTACATGCATTACAAAATACATCCCATTAGATGGTGCACTGCAAACGTTAACACTGAGCTCTACATTAATAAGATTTCAACCCATCTTAAGTGGGTAGCACAGCAAGTTTTTATTAAAATGTTTGTTTTCTCTTGTCTGTAGAGAGATCCAACTTTTGCTAAGCAGCTGTTTAGCTCACTATTTACGGGCATCCTGGTGGAAATGAAAAACTCAAAAGGCTCTAAGGAAAAGAAGTCAATTTTAGAAGAACTGTTAAAAGATATTAATACATTCCTAAGTAAAAGTACCATGTATTTTCCACCATTTGTTTCCTGTGTTCAGGTAATTTCAGCATGTTTCCCTTAAGTCCAACATATGTAAAGTATGAAACTATAAAAATTGTCTAAATTACAGTATAGTATTAATTATTAGAAAGTTTAAGACTACAGATTATTAAAAGTAATGTATAAAGTATTCTCAAACAATCTTAATGCATGTGAATGAAACTTATATTGTCTTTTTATTGTGCCATTTAGAAGTTCTGGTGATGTTTTAGCTGCCCATTGGCTGCTGATTTATGAGTGTCGTTTTCTGTTCTTGACAGCTAAGTTAGCACAAAGATTTTAAAATACAGTCCAGATAAACTTTTTTGAGTAAGAGAATACATATATTCACAAAGTAAGCACAGAAGAAAAGCTACTCCTGAAGAGCAAAGTTTTAAAGTTACTGTGTTTACTGAATCATACTTTCTCCTGTGAGACTACTCTGTGTCCTCGGAATATATTTATACAGCATAAAACAGAAAAAAATAACAAAGTACATATATTAAAATCACTCTTTACTTACCAGAATTTCCACTCAATTAAAAAGATGCATTTTTGCTTACACTGAACTTGTGGAACTGAAATATTTTCTTTTATTATTTGTACTTGTAATAACGCCTTTTAAATCCTTTTCAGCCATAATTGTAACCGGACAATACAGCAGTCAAATGTGTGAAGCTAATCTCCTCACAGTCTGTAGAAGCAGTCTGCATTTATGTTCATTTTATTTGAAGTGATTATCCATACAGAATCACAGATTTTACAGTTCAATCACTGCTTGGCTAAATATCTTGGTTCAGGATCACGCTCTAAGTTAGTAACTGTGACTGCTTGGATGGGCCACTTTAGTTTATATTTGTGGTCGATTGCATTTGTTACGAGGCTATACTGTTTTCACATACTGTACATGAAGTATTTCTTTCTGGTCTACTTTGCTTGTAATAGTTTTGCTGATTCAGAGAAATACAGTACTTTAACAGACTTTCTGGTGAACCGTTTTGAACATGTATGAATAAAACTAGCATTCTCTTTTAATGTCATTTTTAATTTATTCCTAGCACATTTAATTAGCTTTCATTAAATATTTTTATTGTTTCATAAACCATGAATTCAGTCTTTAACATTATCACTGGAATGGAATCTGATTTTTCTCATCAGTAAAACTAGTTACTCTTTCTGTTTGCCTTTCCAGATTTATCATACTGTTCTATAGTCAGTGTTTGTTTTTAACCTTTTGATTTTTTTTTAATTGTCCCAATGGATTATCTAATTTGTTGTTCTTGATAGTACGGAGAGGATGGTATGCAGTCCCCTCCTAAATAAAACATTCTTAGGCATTGTGTGTGTAGGGATTACTTCTAGGTATCTACACAGTATAGAATTTTTAAAACTGAATTAACTGAAATTCATTTAATTTTCTGTGTGCTTTCTGTGTTATATGTGTTTATGTTATGTTTTTTGTATATATAGTGACCACTAGGTGGAACCTGGCAAATCACTTCTGGAATAATCTTTTCAGTTCGGACATGCTGGTCTGTTTATTAATGTCATTTTATGGCATTTCCTCTGAGTTCGCTAGTAAAATCTCTCAGGCAGAGGGCATTTTCCTATAGTGAACAGAGGCAAAATTCCCTTGCTTTCATCCTCATGATTTATAGACAATAGAAGGGACATAACCAGAACGGGAAATCCCCGACTACTTCTGATTGACTTACTTGGCCATTCTTAATTATTCACCCATCCGCAATTAGAAAAGAACAAAGCTTGAAACATCAGGAATCCCTCAGTCTTCTTTTTAGCGGCATACACTGTTTTTATATTTTAGAGTCATACATTGCTGAGACAGCTATTCCCAAAGACTTAACCAAGGCATGAGACATGGATGTGAAGTAATAGAGATGTTCTTTTAGAAAAAACTATTGCTTCTTCTATAATTTATTGTTGTGACGTAATTACTACTGACTTCTAACTGGTTGTTGTGAGCTGCATTCATTGCAGGTAGCAGCCAAGCCGACTGCCATACACTGAAGAAGTCCTCCCTAAGAACTATCCTCAAAACCGAGCACTGAAGTTTGCAAACCTTGTCATATTTGACACAAAAAGGGTCCTATATACAAAGAAAAGCACATGATACCCACTCAGATACAAATAAAATCAAAACAAAAATGGCTGCAAAAACACAAAATTTTAATTTTGCAGTGGCCATTTTAGTCTCCACATTTGAACATAGTGTTAGTTGAAGATGGATGTACAAAAGGTCAAACCCAGGAAGAATTAAGAACTGGAAATGTTCTGCATGGATCACTGGTCCAAGATCCTTCTTCAAGTGTTCCCTACCTGTTTAAACTTTGCAGGAAGAGGCTGAGTGCTGTTATATTGCCAGGTCAGGCTTCACTGAATATTAATCTTGGGAGTGCCAGTTATTTTTGAATCCAGTGTTTTCAAAGAAAAAATTGTGTGTGTAAATAAAGGATTTTGTTTGAAAAAAGAATGTTAAATTAGAAGGCAAGACTTACACATTCATGCTCAAAATATCACTCATAAAGCATTGCATGTGTAGTCTATCTTATATATTAATGTTTAACTCAATTTCATGAGAGGTGCCAATAATTCTGTACATGACTGTGTGTTTATGGGGAGGGTTAGTTATATATTACTGTGAATTCAATGTTGCATTTTTTGTTTATGTAAATTAAACTCTTGACAGGATATGAGTTACCGACACCAAGAGCTGCTTCAGGTAACACCGACAAATGTGAGCTCCAGCTGCTTGGTTAGCCTCCAGCAGCCAATTGGGATTCTTTTATTGGAAGAAAGTTTAATTCACCAGTCTGTTCTTGAAGAGCCACCCTTGAAGAGAGCCAAAGGAAGGGTGGCGCTCCCACCTGATACAGAGCGATGGATCCATTTGGCTAAGTACATTTATCATCCAGCATACCTGATTTTTCAATTTATGTAAACTTATGGTCTGTTTTGTATTTGAGAAATAGTTGCACTAACTAAAATATCACTCATTTTTTGTTGAATATCAAATAAAATTATTTGTTTGTAACTACTGAACTGGCCTGTAGGAATCTGTATTTTATTGCTTTGAGTGTCACTAAAGGGAATCATAGAGAGATTGTGATTTGGAAGAACATCATCTTCAATATGTATTATTTCTGTGTTCTTTTCACATGTTGAAAGCATTTGTGCTAATTCAGATATCAATATTAATAGATTTACCTTTGAAAAAAGACGTCTTTTTAATTACAACTTTAAAAAATAAAATCATTCCTGACTGACTTGTGTTTGTTTAGACGTCTCTGGTCAGTTCTATGCTTTTCAAATTGTCTTTGTTTTCATTTATATTAAGGTTGTACAACCAATGTTGTGACTGTCTTATTCAGTGGACACTGTATGATAGACTCAACATCCTACATGGCCCTGATAAAATAGGAAGGTTAGCCCTGTCTTGGGCAGCAAATGTTGACATAGCAAGTGCCTAGTTATGTCTATGTTTGTGGCAAGTGCTCTGGTCGTAGCTGTTCCAGGGCTATACAAGCCAGGGGGGGTAAGTGATCACTCCATATGTCATCAGGGAAGTCTGGCACAGTATGCATGCTTGCCAGGCTTCCTGGGGTGTGCCATTGCCATAAGTGCAAGGACACCTAGAGGCACATGGGAAAATGCTAAGACGACACCCCCAGGACTACAGATGATAATAATGCCAGTTTTTTTGTTAACAGCTGGGTTGAAACATAAAAGAGTAGTTAAAGTGCTTATGAAGACCAGGACTGAAAACTGGCTCTCCAGTCTGAGGTGACCCTTTTTTGGAGTTTTACAAATCTACCTCTTCCTGTACTTACTTATAAAGGCCCTGTAATAAACTATGGACAGAGTGCCAGTCCATTATGTGGCACATCGATTTCTTCACACTAGGCTATTTTAGAGTTGTCATTCACTCTAATCTTTACATCTTTTAGATGTGTGATGAAACTAAAACACCCACATGCATACTGGGAGAACATGTGCCTCCACCCCAGCTGTGTCCAGGAGACACCAACACTCACTCCTGTGCACAATGCAGCCTTCATGCACTTATGGTTTAGCCAATTGTAAATTATTTCCAAAAATAGTGAAGCATAACTGCAATAACTTAAATAATCCAAAATACTACAGTAATTAAGCATTGTGATTACAGAAATTATATCAATTAAAAAATACTACAAAATACATAAGTGCAATGCTTGATAAACTATTGCAATTTGAATGCCTTGTAGTTTAATATTGTATTTATAAATATAATGTTGTGTTCTTATGTAATGTTTATGTAATTTTTGAGCCTATTAATTTGATTTAATTTGGTGTTTATATTAACTTGAGTGAAACCTACCATCACATATCTGTACAACTTTTGATGGTTTAGTTTACTTGTGTCCAGTGTGTTCTAATATAATCAGCTAGTGTCACAGGATTTTTTAACGATATTTGACTGTTTTAGGTTTCTGAGACTGGTCGTTGGGCCTTTAAAGGATTAATAAAGTACTTGTGATACTGCATTTTACAGGCTATACAGATCCCTGGGAGATTACGATGTTCTCCGTGGTATCTTCAGTGGTAAAATTGGAGCAAAGTCAGTTACTAGCAAGGCACTGCAGGCAGAAGCTAAATCTGATTATGCTGAAGCTGCGAAGCTGTATAATGAAGTAAGCATAAAAGACTAAACTACCCAAAAATTTCTATTGATGAATACGATGTGTAACCTTGAGATAACCAGGCATTGTGTACATTCAGTGGATCTGAAATGTCTGCATGCCCTAAGTTTTAGTTTTTGTTAATGAAAAAATAAAGTTAAGATAACTTAAATCAGACTTTCACTTTAATTAACAAAGGATATTCTAGTGAAAAACAAGTGGATCATTTTAAGAAATAAAAATGCATAAATGTGGACTGCATAATCAACCCCATGTATGTAGAATGTACAATTTTATATTAACATCCTCAGTTCTTGGTAATGTTGTGTCATGGTAGAGTCTACAAAAGCTGGCTAGATAGATAGATACATACATACATACTTTATTAATCCCAAGGGGAAATTCACATACTTCAGCAGCAGAATGCTAATAAAGAACAATATTGAATTAAAGAGTGATAACAATGATGGTATTTATAGAAACTTGGGAATGCTAGCACTCTCACTATGGAAAATTCAGAGTATGAAATGCCTATGCAAAAAATTGTGGAGTCAGTTTATTTATAGTTTTGAAAATTGTTTCTCTAACTTTGAACAAACTTGCATAATTGTCCTTTTCCAAATTTTTTAATCTGAGCAAAACAAATCTTTTTTTTAAGGCTTTGAATATGGAAAATTGGACAGATGGAGAACCAACAGAAGCTGAGAAAGATCTTTGGGAGTTAGCAGCTTTAGAGGCCTACAATCAGTTGACAGAGTGGAAGTCCTTGCAGTATTGCTCTACAGTAAATATTGATGATAAAACTCCATCTGATCTGGAGAAGATATGGCTTGATCCTTTCTATCAGGTACAGTACTCAACAATGGCAAAACACTATCTCTTTAAAGAAACTAGATTGTTGTCCCTGAAATAAGTATATAATATACAGGATGGTACATGTAGTGTATTTGCAGCTTGTTTCAATTCAGTTGTAGCAGATACAAAAATTGTACCTCATCCACAATATAATATTACTAGTGTCGGCTATGCCGTGCTTGACAAGATCTGCACAGAAAGGTGTGTTTCATCAGATGCATTTTAAAGCTGTCTTGAAACGTGTAATAAACTTTCAGATCTGAATTGACTCTTATGGACCACACTGATGGTCCTGGGGCCAGATCTTCAGCTATTCATTAAACTTTACTGTATAATTTATATAGTGCATTTGCTTGTGCTGTGTAGGATTACCTACTCCTTGTATGCAATTAAACATTTGTAAGATGTTCAATAATATAGTTGAAAGAAAAAAAAATTTCCTATTTAACAGAATTTTGAGTTTTGTTTGATTATTAATATGAATATGATGCTATACTAAGCTGTAATATGCACACCAATACTTAGTAAATGATCTGAATGGTATGGGTGTAAGCTGCTATTTTTAGACACTAAGTTTATTCCTTCTTGCATATAAATGATGAATATGCAATCTTTAGCACATATTCCAATGTACATGTCATTTTAGAAAATTAAATTTAAAAAAGCAAGTTTGATTTTTATATTATTTCATTCTGTTAAATGTGTTGCTTTATTTAAGCTAATCCCTCCTTTAAGGACCTTTGTCACATACACTTGTAAATGTATAGACCAACTTGATTATTATGGTTAATTTTACATTTCTTTTAAGGAAACCTACTTACCTTATGTAATGCGTAGCATGGTGAAGTTGTTACAGCTTGGGGAGCCAGATCAATCTCTGCTGACATTTGTGGATAATGCAATGAAGGCAGACGACAGGAAGAGCATCATTGAGACTCATTATAGCCAAGAGCTGAGCCTCCTTTATATTCTCCAGGATGATTTTCATAGAGCCAAGTACTACATCAACAACTGCATGCAGATTTTCATGCAGGTAAATCTGGTATAGGCTTATCATAGAGCACGATGGAAGATTTTTGTGCAGATGACAAGAAAATGTAGAGAAATGGGGAAACATGTCTTTGACAAAGAGGTTACTTTGCTCTGTTCCACTACACTATTGTAGAAGAGATAATTGAAAGAACTGAGTACTGGCCTAACATTTTTTTTGTCCATCCGGTATTAAATGTAAATCCCTTTCCCAATTTCCTTGTATTTATTCCTTTTATGTTACTAATAACTTGACTTGAATAATGTTTACCAGAAATTATTAATAAATGTAGAAATCCTCAAACAAGAGAGCTAAGTTAAAAAAAGAGGATCTGGAAGCAAACAATCATCAGTATAAACCCAGTATAAAGTAAGGAGGATAAAAACCAAAATCACAAATGTTTTCTTTCACATGTGTTGTCCTAAATCCCACCCATATGCTTCTCTCCATTTTCTCTGTAGAATTATTCTAGCATTGATGGTTTATTGCATGGAAGCCGTCTTGCCAAATTGCAGTCTGTTCAAACCGTAACTGAAATACAGGATTTCTTGAACTTTGTGACAAAGGATGGTAAGAAAGTCTGCCATTACTTTACACCTGCTACAATGTATGTTAACACTTGCATAAATCTGTGTGTTTAAAATATAATCTAAAAACTTTTTCCCTTCATTCTTGTATATAATGGACAATAGACAAAATTGTATTTGTTTATATACTGTAATATGTATGTATGTGTGTATATATATATATATATATA
>JANRMT010062819.1:70726170-70754055 GCA_026402145.1 Polypterus bichir lapradei
TTTAGTTCATGTATTTATGTCTCTCAACTGTCAGTGTAGATGGTATATATCAGCTTTTGTTTAGGTAAAAAAGGACATACTGTAATAAAAATGTTAGATAAAATTACATTTAAAACTACATTAGGAGACTTTACTTTTGGAGTACTGTTGAAATTCACAATGTAAAGCACTTACATTGCAGAACACCAACACCTAATAAACAAAGAAATAACAAGTTGAATCTCTTTTTAGAGACAATATGAATATTTGTAGAATCAGAATTTCTGTATTCACCAAATGTACATTTGGTACACAAGAATTAACATGGCAAATCAGCACAAGAACAAGCCAATATAGACCAAAAATGTGCAGATGTGCTACTTACTAGTTAATAAATAATTACATTTATCTGTATACAGAGACTTAACAATAGTATCAAAAACAGCAATGCTACACAATAACTTTGGTAAAGGACACAGGCCATTTCTGTGTATCTGCTGGTGACTTGTTAAGAAGCGCGCCTGCTACTAAGAAAAAAACTGTCCAGTTGTCATGTGCTTCTGGTTAAGTGGTACCATTTACCAGAAGGAGTTTTTAAAGCAGGTTATTGCCTGGGCATATGGAGTCCACTCGCTACCTAGCCCTAATATCATGTATCTCTAGGACTGAGAGCAGCTGCTGACCAGTGAACTTTTCTTCTTTGTGTGCTGTATGTTGTAATCTGGACTTTGAGTGGTCAGGGGCTGAGTTGAGGATGACAGACTGTTCTCAATGGCAGATCGTTTGATCTGGGTTGAACTGGTGTAGAAATATTGATTTTTCCACAGCTTTCTTAAAAAGAACATTCTCTGCTGAGATTTTTTAATAATGGATGTTTATTTGTCTTATTTGAGGTGTTCTGAAATATAGAGTTGTATACAAACATCATAAGAAAATTGTGGCAAACTAAGAGCTGATGTGTTATGTTTTACTGACAGTGCAGCAAACTCTTTTCTGCAAGTCAAATGCTAGCGCCTTCATCATCCCATATTCTTAGTACACTGTGTGATCGCTGCATCTAAAGTGCTGTCTCCACATACAGAACACACAACATACCACATACAGACATAGCACATACTGTGACATAAAGCACAGGTGCAGGAGGACAAATGTAACCACCGCTGTCCATTCTGAATTTTTCTCAGTGTGACACTAAGATTTATTTTAATTATATTAAATGTTAATTTGAAAATAAAATGTACTGTAACTAGAAACTTGTGAACAGTCTTGATTGGAGCCATATAGCATATACACACACTATCAATGCGTGGTATTTGTTACATTTCTGTCTTTAAAATTATAATTTAAAAAGATAATTTTAAGCTTTTTTCTTCCTGTATCACAATGTGACTTTACTTTAGTGCCACATGTCTATGGAAATAATATGCTTGTTGATTTTTCTTTTATACTGTAGTGTATCTTCTGCTTGAAAAAAGCAGTGGCAAAACTAATTTTAATTCTTACAAGTCTGAATTGAAATTTATGTTTAAAATAACCATTGGGCCTTTTTTCCAATAAAATGAAAATTTTTGACATGTTGGTCTTAAGTGATTTTATATTGTGTAAAGTAAGTTCATTTTTTTCTGTGCTAAATATTTGTCCAAATTTCAGAATTCTTTAGTTCTTCCCAAAATGCTGCTTTATAAATTGAAGAAATAGAAAAGTTGTGGATGCTTACAGGGCCAGAAACACAAAAGACGAAATGCCAACTTGTGATGCTCAAAACAAACTAAATTGTGTTAACTTACGTAGAACTTCAATGTTTTTTTCAGAGTAAAGTTGAAGTGAATTAATTCAGTTTATATACTGTATATATTTTAAAATAGTTACATGTATGCAGTCTGAAATGGTGTTAAAATTGCCATTGTGTTGTCCCAGCAATTCTGTAACCTTTACGACTTCAGAGTTTAATGTTAAAGTGTTGATTAAAACAACATCTTTTTTTATTATTTTCTGGGAGGTCATATGTTGTGCAGATTATTAGAATCCATACATTGTGTCAAGGCTGTTACACAAGGTATGTGTCCTGACTGACTGCACTGCCATGCTTTCCTGCTGCAACTTGCACACACTTTTGTTCATCTGCTGTAGCTGGCACTTGAATCCATTTACTGTAGATTTAAGGCTAAAAATGTATCAGTTTTTCATCACATGCTAAAACCTTTCACATTTGTTTCTCACCAGTTTCCAGGGCTTCAGTTAAGCACTTAATTAGAGTGTGGACTGGGAGATATCCTGATGACAGAATGGATCCAATGAACATCTGGGATGACATCATCACAAATCGGTAACATGGAAAATAACACTGTTCTGTTTTCTGACTTATTGCAACCATATTTTGAAAAAGCATTACATGAGAAAATGTTAAGGATCTCTTGTAACTACGAGTAGTTACAATCAGCACAGCTTTTCAGCATCCATCCCTTCTACATCCGTACTAATACAAAGAGCTGAATTAATTAAACTGCGGACAATGGGTCACCCTGTCACATGTGGGGCCCTTCAGTGTTATCTTTGACATGTATGTACTTGAATATCTTCTTTACGGTCTCCTTTACCAAACACTTCAGATTTTGTTTCCCTTAAATCAGTTTTTTCCCCGCTATTGATAAATCCTTGCTACATACTTTCTGCAGCATTAAAAGCTTTTTAAAATAACTGACATGCTAAATACTTATGTTAGTTTTGTTTTGCTTCTTGACAAATACGTACTATTCCTAAAGATTTACAGGCATAGTACATGTTTTTTTTTACATTACTATATATTTTTAGTATGAAGTAAACTGCCATGCATAAATCTGAGGAGTTCATTCAGCACTGACTACTTCCCTGATGTTGTGCTGGCATACTATTCACTCTCTAATGGTTTGTTAGATTCCTGCCAGGCCCTTTCCTTCTCTCAGCAAAGGCCATCATATCTGCTCTGCTCCACACCAAATTGCAAATTGCTCCATTTCGTAGCCCTTGTGTGACACCCTGTCACACAATATTAATACTAAGGTGTTGGATTTATATATAGTTTTTTGTTTTGAATTATCCACAAACTTGAACAGTCAGAAAGCATATGATGCTGACATTTAAACATCTGATCTGTCGCACAGCCCTGGTGGTCCTGCCTAGCAACGGACTGGAAACCCTGAATCACAAACAGCAAAAAATGGTGCCGTCCATAATGGTGCCACAGGAAGACAAAGTTCAAAGTAGATGTCTTCAGAAACCTTATAAATAAAAAAAAAATCTAGCTATTAAATTTCTTGACTTTTCTCTAAGAACCTGTTTTTGAAAAACACACTTAGCAATATCCATCACATATTAAGTTGAAGTTATCAATTTCATACATCTCGTAGCATGAGGAAAACCCTGATTATATTTTTTTAATTAGCTCAAATTTTTTTTGTCGCAAGTCATTTTGCTGTTGAAAGGAGAGTGAGCACAGGGCAGGCGGACTGGGACTTTTGGCTTTATGTTTCAGTCTGGAAAAGTTTAGTGAATGTGTTTTGTGGAAATGGCAGCCTATGATTATAGAAGCAGTTAATATAGATCTGTGTAGTGTCTTCTTGACCCCTAGATATTGTCAGAACAACCAGTGGTTGAGAAGGCCATCACTTTCAGAAAGGCATCTGTTAACATTGTCATAGCTATAGACCTCTTGAACATTTTCAGAAAACATTTTAATGTGGTGTTTTTAGAACGGCCTTGCCAGTCACATTTGTCCTTGTAAGCTGGCATAGACTGTGCCCAGTGGAGCCTATAACCACACAGGAGAGCAGAGGAATCCAAGTAGGGCCAGTAGCACACTGCAAGTTGAAGAAGTGCCACATAATGCTTTTTCTGAGAGTGTATGCTGGAGTTGTGTGTTCTTTAGGAAGTAAAGCCTGCTATCGCTTAAAGGCCTCTTCTCCTTATAGATGTTTCTTCTTGGATAAAATCTCAGAAAAGCTTGGAAACTTGGAAGCAGATAACAGTATGGAAGTGGATGAAGAAGGAAGTGCAGATGTTCAAATGGAATTGGATGAACCAGTGGAAGGCCTCGAGTCTGTGATTAAAAGCTGCAAATTTAACATGAAGTTAAAAATGGCAGACAGCGCAAGAAAGCAGGTCAGTTGTGTCACCTTTTAAACATCTTGAATTTATTTTACAAGTGTGTAGGCTTTAATCTATGAAATGTGAATGTTGCATTTGCTAGCCAATATTTAGTGAAAAACTGTCAACATGATTAATAATAATCTTATGAAATTCATTCAGTGTCTTGTATAAAATGTTATCCTTTAGTCATGATAATTATATTTTCTTTTCTCCAAATTACTGTCCATTAAACATGTGTTGTTATCTGACCTTTTCCATATGTGATGATACAGATTTTCTTAAAATGTTAAGTTACGTTTTCCCGTAAATGTTTTTCTTAAGAAGCCACAATATGGTGAGCACAGCCTTCTACAAGTGATACTACATTAGTCAGCCTTTGTAGGAATCATTACTTTTTTCTATCTGTGTCTGTTTGTTATAAATTTTTTAAAACTGTTTTGATATGTTATAAGAGTTTAGTTTTATTAAATCAGCCTGCTGCCAAAATTTCATGTCATCAGCTTATTGTGAAATATAGACCAATAAACAAACGTTAACAGGAAATGTAAAATCGCTGCAGCTGCTCCATCACATTCATGTATAAATTTCAAATATTCAGACATATCTTACTAATTTATTTGTAATATAATTAAACCATAACTCATTGACAGTCAATAGGTTTACTTAAGCTTTGACTGTCCAGGACGAGAACCAAAGTATAGAAAGCTTCACTTCCCCAAGAAGTGACCTCAAGAGATGACTGCATGGTTGCCTAACTATAGTTCTGAAACAAACTATTTGACATTTCACTAAATTAAAACTCAAATAATGTTCTAATTGTCAGTCCCCAGTATGTGCCAATTGACACTTCTCAACACAGCGTTCTAAGCCACCTGTTAATGTCGGACTGTGCAGACAAACACAGCTCCATCTTCACCATTAAAACTTCTGATGACACCTCCATCTTAGCCAAGAGACAGCTTATAAAGGACTGATTTGTCTAATGACTCGCTGTTGGCATCACAGCAATCTTAATTTAAACAAAGCCAAAGATCTCATTGAAGAAAGCAGACCACACTCCAGTCTACATTAAAGAAAAGGCTGCTTAGAGGGTCAGCATCTTACATTTTTTTTAAAATCCCCATCACTGATGAACTGAAGTGGGTACAGCACATCTTGGCTATTGTCAAGACAGGCCATCGGTTCCTTTACTGCCTTGGATGTTTTCAGACCAGCTCTGAATGTGTCAGGTTATGCTCAATAATCTACAGATACACATTGGGGTCCATAATGCTAGATAGGAAGCTTCCTGGTACAATACCTGTTGAGCTCAGGACTATAGAGCATTACCGAGGTGTTGAAGTTGGCACACAATGTTAGAGGCACACACTCATCCTCTGTACAGTGCATATATAGCACATGTTGATTTAGAAGGGAAAGCAGCATTATTAAACAGCTCATCCATCCTGCGCGATCACTTTTCCTCTTCCTCCATTCTGGCAGATGATACAAGGTCATTCCAACTCATTCCACTAGATTCAGGGAAGGTTTTTATCATACTGACGGCTGATGTGTGTTAGTGTAGTTAATGTTTGTTGCAAATAAGAATTTCATTGTACTGTACCTGCATATATATATATATATATATATATATATATATATATATATATATTTATTTTCTTTTCTTTAATGCTATTACAGAAAAACTTCTCAGTAGCCACTAAGCTGCTGAAAGAGCTGCATCGAGAAGCAAAGACTCAGAAAGACTGGCTGATTTGCTGGGTTCACAGCTTTAGCCGCTTCAATCACTGTCGCTGCCAGAACCAAAGAAGCTCAGATCAGATTCTGTTTGTCTTGAAAACCATCCCTCTGCTAGGTACTCTTTTTCTTTTATGTCCATTGTTCTCCATAGCTTTGTGACTATTACAAGTGTATGAAGAAATGTGTTCTTACAGTTTGAGCTCCTGATGGTTAACTGACTGACTTATTCAGAGTGAGCAGGAGTGGAGGACTGAACCAGTAGCCTTGTGTTGTACATGTGAAAGCCTGAGACACTGTGCCACACTGCCTCCACCTTGGTGTTTTGGAAAAATTAGGATATGTTTCTGTAACATACTTTGGACAGATATTTAGAAAATGTCGACTTTGTTTACACAGTGAGATTAAATTGTAGGTAAATTAGTAGGCTGTTGTTTAAAATTTGTAAGGCTGCTATCTATATAACTAGTAAAAAGAGTAATTTACTAACCAATTATTAATTATGGATTAAGTGAGTTGGGGTATGTTAAATGACATTAGGTATAATTTGCAGAGGTGGTTCTGCTTGTGAATCAACATCATTTGTTATCATTTTTCTATATTACAGTTTTCAAAATTAGCATTATATTATTTGTGGTGCTAATGTATTAAAAAATCATATATACATCAGTCAGCCACAACATTAAAACCACGGGCTTAATATTGTGTAGGCCTCCACCGTGCCACCAAATCAGTTTTGACCTGTCAAGTCATGATGTCTGAAGGTGTTCTGTCATATCTGTTACCAATATGTTAGCAGCAGACCCTTTAAGTTCTGTAAAATGTAAGGTGGAGGGTCTGCATCGATTGGACTTTTTTCCAGCACATCCCACAGCTGATCTGGGAATTTGGAGGTCTAGTCAACATCTTGAACTTTTGGTCATGTCCGTCAAACCAATCCTGAGTAACTCTTTCAGTGTGGCATGGAGCATTATCCTGCTGAAAAAGACTACTGTCATCAGAGAATATAGTTACCATGCAGGGTTGGTCATTGTCTACAGCAATCTTTAGGTAGGTGGTATATCTCAAAATAAAATCCACATGAACTCCAGGACTCAAATTTTCCCAGCAGAACATTTCCTAGAGCATGACACTGCCTTTGCCGGCTTGCTTTCTTCCCATAGTGCATCCTGCTGCCTTCTCTTGTAGAGTCTATATTAACGACACACATACACATAGCTGTCCACATGATGTAAATGAAAACATGATTCATTAGACTATGCCACCTTCTTTCATTGCTCCATGGTACACTTTTGACACTCACATGCCCATTGCAGGCACTGTTGTCAGTGGATAGGGGTCAGCATGGACACTCTGACTGGTCTTTAGCTACACAGCCCTATACGCAGCAAGCTGTGATGCACTGTGTGCTCTGACACCTTACACTCATGGCTAACATTGAATTTTTCAGCTATTTGTGCTACAGTAACTCTCCTGTGGGATTGGACCAGACAGGCTAGCCTTCGCTCCCCTTACACATCAGTGAACCGTGGACATCCATGATCCTGTCACCAATTCATCGGTTGTCCTTTCTTAAACCACTTTTGGTAGCTATTAGCCACTGCATACCAGGAACACCCGACAAAACCTGCCATTTGGAAGAGGCTCAGACCCAGTCATCTAGCCATCACAATTTGGCCCTTGTTAAAGTCATTCAGATCCTTACATACGCATATTTTTCCTGCTTCCAACACATCACCTTCAAGAACTAACTGCTCACTTGCTGTCTAATATACCGCACCCCTTGACTGATGCAAATGTAACAATGTAATCAATGTTACTCGCTTTCACGTATCAGTGGTTTTAATGCTGTGGTGTAGCGGTGTACATTTTGTCTCAGTGATATTAGTCACTGCTTGCATGTTTGTCTCCTAGCCTTTCCCTGTTTGGACCCTGTTACCATGAATTAATGCGGTGGGAGTAGACAGTAGATGGATTTGTGCTACTTTTAAGCATTAGTCAGTGCAAGGTTTTTTTTTTGTTTGTTTCCCAATCCCCCACAACCTGGTCCCAAAGGTACTGATCTTTGGATGGTTTATCATCTCTGACTTGATTCGGTACGCGTGAATGTACATACAGTATGCGAGTGCCCTGCTATTGACTGGTATTACATTTTTTGTTCATGTATTTCAAATGTAGGCTTGCTGCACATGCATTCATCATGTTGCAATAAAGATTAGTGACATTTAGAACCTTCATTGTGCTCTTTTCCTTTTTACAGAGGAAAACCAAAATGATCCTATAAAAACATCCTATCGTATATCTAGAGATCATAATATGCTGCTGGGAACATCGTACTCCATTATAGCTGATGTAATTGCTAAGGACCTCTCCTGCCTTGCCGAACTAGGAGAGGAGAAGCTTCAGAGACTTGGCCATCTTTCAGGTGCTTCTCCAGGCGATACTGAGCAGGTGTAGTATTCCTCTCTGTTCCTGTTAAAACTCAAGACTTTATTATTAGCTTTTTTTTTTTTTTTTTTTTTAAAACAACTTTTGTCATTTTTGCAGGTTACTGTGGGCCTACACCGTAGAGCCTTGCAGCTGCTACAGGGTGCAGTGAAGAAGGTGGATGAGGAGCTGCAGTCCCTCTCAGAGGAGTACGTTGATACTCGTGGGGCCATTGAGGCTTATATGACTTTGGCCAACTTTTGTGATAGGCGCCTCCGGGAGGAGGAAGAGAGTGTTCAGAGTAAGTCTGGTGTGTAGTTAAGTTGTGTTCACATAAAATGCAAAAGCATGTATTTTTGTTGTCATGTTGGTCTGGTTAGTCATCTGTCTGTCCGCATGAAACAACTCACACTTACTCAAGTATATTTTTGGAAACTGTTCAATTTTCATTGAGATATCTTTCATAGATCATACTATACATTTTTTTAATTAAAAATATAAAAACATTTCAGAATTGTCTGTCTGAAGCCAGATTAACATTTCAACTTGTTTTTTAAAAAAAAAAAAAGATCACACCAAAAAATTGCCAATAGTTTTTAAAAGAAGCGTATGCAGATCTAAACTGGTTAACTAAAATGTTAGCTGACATTTTCTGCTTAATCAATTAGTTCCCAGGTTGTCTGAAATTATATCCTTCCCCACCATTGTGGTTGAAAAGATGCTGAAGGCGCTGAAGTTGAATTCGGAAGAAGCCAGGCTGAAATTTCCCCGGCTACTGCAGCTCATTGAGCTCTATCCAGCAGAGACCTTGGATCTTATGGCAAAAGAGGTTTGTTTACTACTGCAACATTCTGCCCCCAACCCTATCCCCGCCCCCCGTTTTTGCCGAATTGTATATTCTATATTGTCATGCTACTTGAAGAATTCTTTGACATTTATGATCATACCCATTGCCATCTTAGTATTTTTAGTTAAACTCTGGCTTGTACAGTATTGCTTGGCATTTACTTCTCTAAAGTATTTATTCTTTCTGGGTCACAGGTATCTGATGTTTGTCCCAGCAGTGTAAGGTGCCAGCCCATTGCAGGGCACAACCATGTTTGCTCTTGCTGGGACATTTTAAACTTGCCACCACATACAGTACACTAAAAGTGAAAAGGTTTAGGACATCTCAGATTTTGCAGTTTTTCTTCAAATTGAATCAGCTGAAATGCAATGAATGACCTAAAATGATTTAAAGGTAAGCAGTAAACTGCCATAGGTTTAAATTTAACAAAAGTTTAGGTTAGTAAAAATTAAAAACAAACAAATTATGGAATATTACAAATGGGCCTTCTTCATGGAACAGTTAATGGGTTACAACCTAGAGATGTTCTGCAGCAGTTAAAGTAAATTAAGCCTTTCTATTTGAAGGAAACAATTTGCATAGGTGTCAATTACTTAAAAACCTTCTGCCCGTCTTAAAGCACAGTTGGAACAGACTGTGTTACTACACCCTCTGAGTACTACTTGGACAATATTACAGTATAGAAAATTGTAAATTCCAGTGATAATGGCAGAATAGAATAATAGAAGTGTAGGCCTTTCATTTAGAGAGTACAGTGTCCTACACAATCCAAAGGCAATTGGAAACTGGAAGAAACTCTGATAGGAAAAGATCTGGCAGTCCCAAATGTCCCAAAGTCACAACCCAATCAGAAGACGTTTCTGAGTGTTACCAGATTGCATCTTATGTGCCTCACAGCACAAAAGCAAGTCTCAGTTTCTACTGTGAAGAGGATACTTTGTGCTGCAGGTTTGACAGGCCAGGTGGCAGTAAGAAATTTCTTGAAGAACAAAAAAGGCCATTGAAGTACTGGCAGTGCTAAGTCTTATGGACCAATGAATCAAAATTTGAAATCTTTGGTTCATCACGCAGTGTGTTTGTATGCCATTGAGGTGGTGAAAGGATGATTCCCTTAGTGTGCCACACCAACTGTCAAACATTGAAGAGGTTGTGTGATAGTCTGGGGTTCTTTTGCTGGAGTCAGAGTTGGTGACTTGTACAGAGAGACTGACATTCTGAATTATTCTTGTTTCAGCAAAAGGTGGCTACTTTGACAAATCCAAAATTTGAATATAATTTTGTATACCTGACGATTCCATGGCTATTTTTTTTTATTTGCCATTGTTTATTTGTTCTGTGCCTTGATTAAACTGTTTGCGTTTCTATAAAAATTGGAAAAAACTGAGATATTCTAAACCTATTTGAACCTAGGAGTCTTAAGCTATGAGTCAGCAGCACCAAGCACTGTGCCACTGTCTTCTCTGTCTCAATCTCATAAAAAGCACAAGGCTAATTGAAAACTAGAATTCTGACAAATCAGTAGCTGGCTGACTGTTGAGTCATGGCAGCTACAGATCCAAGATAGACAGATAAACATGTGACATTTGTCCTAAAAAGAAATAAATTAAATGCTTGTGTGCTTAAAAGAATACTCCGCCCAAAAAGTCTGTTTCTAGTATGTTACTTACACCATGTAGTTTGTAGTGTTGGCTGAGAAATTTTTTATCTCATGTTTTTTTATATTTTTATTAATTTTAGTTTGAAACAGTTAATTTTCCATATAGTCAAGACAAACAAATCAAAGCAAAATTCTACCCCCACCCAACAAAAAGGGAGAGGAGCCAGCAACCACAGCTACTCTATGAAAGGAGCTGGAAAAAAAGGGTATTATTTTCCCTGAAGTGGAAGCTTATTCTGAAATGTTATTGATTAGATCCTGCCATATTTTTAAAAAGTTTTGAACAGATATTCTAATAAGTGAGAATTAGATTTTTTTCCCTATTTCAAGTAGTATAGAACATCGGTTACCCACTGACTTAAAGAGTGGTGGGATGGTATTCTATGTGCTAGTAATGAGGTAAAGGGAATTACAGTTTGTTTGTCCTTCTCCACTCTAAGGCCATCTGGGAGTATACCAAACACAGCTGTTAGTGGATAAGGAGTCATTGTTGACACCAAGGCTGGTTGATAGGCATGCAAACATTTTTTGTCCAAAATGTTATTAATTTGGTGTACACCCAGAACACGTGGCCCAGTGAGGCTGGAGCTAGATTGTAACGTTCACAGGTTGAGTGTTGCTCTGGATACATTTTGGACAATTTTAAATGAGATAAATGTGCTCGATAAAGATTTTAAGTTGATTGACTGAATGGTTTACACATATAGAGTTAAAATGTATTCTGTGAATGCCTACCTTCCACTTTTCTGAAATACTGATTGACAGATCCTTTCCCCAGTATACTCTGGAGTCTTTGAAAGGAATATACATTAAAATATTTTTATACATTTTAGAGATGCTATCTGAGTCTTCCAGACTGATCAATAATTCTTCTGGAATAGAGCAAGGTGGAAGGTGAGGAAAATTGGGCAGGTTTTGTTTCTAGCCTGAAAGTAGTTGAGGAATTGTGTTGATGAGAAGTTGTATTTGAAGTGTAATTTTTGTAGGATGCAAAGACATTATCCATGTACAAGTCTTTTAAGTGTTTTAATCCTGGACATTTTCTAATCATTGAAGAGTGTATAGGATGAAAAAGGTGGCTGTTATGTAGAGGTGCAACAGATAAAACATTTTCTATTTTAAAGTGCTTCATACTTTGGTTCCATATTCTGAGTGAATGAGGGGTAATTGAATTTTCAGTTTAATGACGGTAGTTTGTATTAACTGGGCACAGAGCAGGGAATATAAAGAAGTACTGCAAGAGTTTATTTCTGTTGCAGACCAGGCTTGATATTCATCAATTTATGTCGATGTCCAGGTCTTTATAGTTTGTAGATTTGCTGCCCAGTAATAAAATTGAAAGTTGGGTAGTGCCATGCCCCCTTCCGCTTTAGGTCATTGTAGAGTCGCCTTTTGGATGTGTGGATGTTTTGAATTCCAAATAAGTTATGATTGAGTCTAATTTCTTAAAAAAGTTATTTGTTAATGTTCATGGGGATGCTTTGAAATAGGAAGAGCAGCTTGGGAAGGATGATTATCTTAACAAGGTTGATTCTCCTGGCTAATGTAAGGAGGAGAGTAGACAATCTAGGCATGTCTTGTTTAATTTTTTGCTTGCAGACAACAAAATTTTGTTGAAAAAGAGCTTTATATTTACTTGTAATATCTACCCCTAGATATTTAAACTGATCTGAGATAAATGGGAAGGTGTCCAGTCTGATATTATGTGCTAGAGAAATCACTGGAATGTAACAGATACATTTTGAAAATCTTCTAATGCTTTTAGGACCGCTGGCACAGAATTTAGTGGATTCGATATATGCAGTAACGTATCATCTGCATACTGATATTTTCTGTTCAAGTCCTTCTCTGAAAATCCCCTTAACTCTTTCAGGGCTGATGTAGACTTTTGTCAAATGGAGGAGTTTACGATAGTAAACTGTCAACTGTCACAAAACCAATCATTATGTTTTAATTGGAGTCTTGTTGCTAGAAAGAAAGTTAGCTTCGTTGGTTTTGACCTGAGATTTCCTGCACTCCCATGAGTAGCAAGGCACAAAAAATGGCAAAATTGGCCCCGACACTTGGCGAGAGATCCAAGTGGATGTGTAAAGTAGAACACTCCAGGGACGACGTTTTGCCTGTCCGACTCTGATTTGGATGCAAGCGATCGAAGACGATTGTGAGGTTCTGCTGATCGGTCCCCAGCTATTTGTGGTGCTGATCAGGTTCAAGTAGCTGACACACCTATGGCACTGTTTGCCTAGGAGGACAGCCACTTAACAATGACAAGAGGTAGAACTCAGATTGCAATGTACTGCGACCGTGACCGCTGCTGCTGCCCCAGCCACGCAGAGACAGCCTGGCAGCAAGCCTGCCGCATATTCTTGGCAAACTGGCAGCCACAGCATGCAACAACAGACGTTTTATGTTGAAGTCTGTGTGACGCCATTGCTTTTCAGAAAAGTATGTTTTTTGGAAAAAATATTCAGCCCTCAAAGAGTTAATCTCTAGTATGTTTTTTGGAAAAAATATTCAGCCCTCAAAGAGTTAATCTCTAATGCGTTTCGGAAGTATACAGCCAACGGTTCAATGGGGATTGCAAAGAGCAAAGGTGATAAGGGGCATCCTTGACAAGTACCACATTCTAGTTTGAAGTTATCTGAAGTAATGTTGTTAATACAAACTGAGGCTTCTGGACTAGTATAAAGTAGGTTGATCCATGCACATATGGTTTGGGCCAAACCCAAATTTGTGCAATGTGCTGAATAGATTGTCCCATTCAACCATAACAAATGCTTTTTCTTGGAGGGCTGTGAGTTCCAGAGTGTATGCTGCCTGAAAAGAAATACAAAATTATGGACCAATCATTTCATGCTTTATTTTCACATGTGAACTTCCTGTTTTTATTACTGATAGGTGTCGTCTGTTCCTTGCTGGCAGTTGATTGGCTGGCTGAGTCAAATGATGGCCTTGCTGGACAAGAAGGAGGCTGTGGCTGTGTACCAGGTGATCACTGAGATTGCAGAGTCCTACCCACAGGCTCTTATTTATCCCTTCATGATAAGCAGTGAAAACTATGATTTTGAAGATTCAGCAGTTGGACACAGAAACAAAGAATTTGTTGCAAGGTAAAAAATAAGACTAAGATTTCGATTGTATTGTAGGTATTTAAACTGCCTCATCATTGTAAATGTGACTTTATCGATGGTGACCTGCAAGATCAGGATGCATAATGTTGACATTGATGCGAAGGCTGTTGAAATAAATTTTTCAAGACCAGGTGGGAATTAAACCACCTGCCTTGTGGTTTAAGGTCCAGAGCCTTAGTGACCACCACACACAGATTATAAAAGTCTGGAAGATGTGGGAATCAATCATGCAGTCTTTCAACTGCTAAGCCTTACAAAAGTGTTTGCCCCTTTATTGACTGCAATTTTTATTATAACTTTTGTTTTCCAGCAACTCTGACCCAGAAATGGCAAGCATAAAAATAATGGACATAAAAATTTAAGATTTTAAATTAAATTCAGCATTCAGACAGTGTTCTTAATGGAAGCATGGTTAAAATGCAAAGAAAAACTAAAGCTTACTGATTTTTTTTTTTCTGGAAAAGGTATCTCAAACGTGGGATGCAGTGGCTGCAGGTTTTCATTCCAAGCACATTGTTAATTTGTAACCAGCTAGTGCCACTAATGGAAGACACTTTCTTTGCTTTAATTTTAATGGACTTGCTTTTAAGGTTCACATCCCTTAATTATTTCCTTTTTTTCCCTTATTTACTAATTGGTTTTGAGAAGCAAACTGAGCCAATGGGTGACTCATTTCCTGGAAGCCCACCGTATGGTATGCAACCAGTTTCTTAATTAAAAGACAATTCTCACTTTTAATAAAACATATTATTCTGTTCAATGGCAAAACCAGAATTCAAAGTGCTCTTTTCTTCTGAGAGCACCATAAACATGTTTTGTGGCCCACAACAGCTGAGTGTTCACTTTTTAAAAAAATCTTTTATTGAAACTGAACTTGTATGATAGATACACAGGTACATTTTCGATCAAGTTATCTGGTTCTCTGTTGGCCTGATTTATATTTCATTATTGTATGGCTACTGGTTAAGGGGAAAAAAGAAACAAGGGCTCTAAATGTTAAAAAGCAAGTCAATTAAAATGATGGCAAAAGAAGGCTGTTCTGTTAGCAGTAATTGGTTACTAGTTCAGAAAAAGACTGGGCTGAAAACTTCTAGGATCTGAGTTTGGCACCCATGTTGTAAATTCCTCACTCCCTGAGTCAGTACTTGGTGGAAGAGCTTTTAAAATCAGTTACTGCTGTTTTGGTGTTGAAGCAGGAGATTGCTTGCTGGTTTGTCCACAAATTATTAATGATAAGCCTTCCCCACTTACCTTTTTAGCTTAGTTTGACTAAGCACACTCTTCTCACATCCCATCATTCAACACGGCACTTCACCAGCACCTATCCTCTGGACACACTAAGCTCCCCAGAGCATTTGCAGTCTGTTCTGTTTACTTTATCATTAGTTTACTTATGAGCTGAGTCTTAGAAGCAGTTCCAGTGTCATAAGTGTAGCATCTCACTTATGACAGCATCAAGCAGTGACTGGTTGATCTGCAGACCTAAACTGTAAGTGGACATCATAAAGGCAGACTTTGCTTGGTGCTCTGTGGTTCACTCAGCTTTCTGGTTATAATGAAATTATTTTGCTACCTTGTCAATTGCTCTTTTGACTGAGAGGCACAAAACTATCTTGGTTGCTGCCGTCTTGGTTTGAAGTCCGTGGACTTGGCTATGCCAGCATACAAAAGCAAGTATTTTCTGGACAAATTGTTTGAAGTACACAATGGATGGATATTAACATAAATATAAATAAGCAAAAATCCTAGGTTTAGCACACAGTAATATAATGCTTTATTGTGTCTTGTGCATTTAAAGCCCTCCTCTTCGTCAGCAAAGCAGTGATTTCTTACAGTGTTCCCTGTGTCATAAATGAGATTAATGAAAATACAGTACACCTTGTTATTATTTTATAATTTAATTAAAAATAGTGACTTGGTATTTAAGTAGCAGGGTTTATTATAAAGCAACGTACATTGAACTTTGTAGAATTTTTTTTATTTATCTTTATTTGTTTTTCATTTTTTACAAGGAGAAAGTGATGGCATGATGGTTAAAGGGTTATGCAAAGACCATGATTGTGGCTTTTAGAATATTTCAGTTTTTTACTTCAGGTTCAAAGCTGTTGTCAAGTGTTCATAACACAATTCATTTCTTACATGTACCTCTTAAAAAACTAATGACAGGAGCACCGTATCAAACACAGGCATCTGCTGCAATACTACGGGTTTTATCTTCTTGAGCATGTGAGTTTGAATAAAATTTGGAATTGGAACAAGATGTGTACAGTATGTGTCATTTGTAATCCAACAGCATTTAGTTTTTCCTTGGTTTCAGTGGGTTGCTCAAGGACATTAATTTTTTCTTTTTATTTCATCACAGTTCAACTTTCTTTTTTAACAAACAGCTGTTGTTTGTATTTTGCCCTGCAGACCCCAAGAACGACCACTCCTGGAGAGATTTCAGTCCACACTGATAAATATCCCTACTATAACATAAGTCTACTGTCAGCTAGCTCTATGGGATGTTGTGCTGGCTAGGCTAACATCAAATGAGCTGCTTAGCATTACGATCAGAGAATTAAGAGTTTCAACTTTTTTTACTCTACAATCCAGCACGTCTAGAGTTGTGGGCGCATAAAAAATTTTTTGTAGCTTGTGCTAAATCTGCTTTTAATTGTTTTTCTAAGAGGGACTTAACATTTAAATTTACTGAACGCTAAAAGGACACCTCTTTAATTTCATGGTGACACACATACAGCAGGGAAAACAAGTATTGAACGTGTCAACATTTTTCTCAGTACAGTGGAACCTCGGGTCATGAACGTCTTGGACCACGTACAAATCGGGTTATGACCAAAAAGTTCGCCAAACTTTTGCATCTGTTCACAACCACACACTTGGGTGATGAACAAGCCAGTTTCCCTTCCAGTTCGTACACACCAATGCTTTCTCCACGTGTTCAGTCTCTCCCTATGTATTCCCTGTGCAGCGAACGAGCGAGAGAGGGAGAGAGAGAGACTGTGAGAAGGCAGTTAAAGAAGGCACCGGGCTTGTTTTTAAAGAGATGCTTCGAGCATTGTTTTAATCTTGTTGTATTTAATGAAGACTTTTTTTCTATTGGATTTTAATGTCCACTTCACTTCTGTTTTTATGGGATCATTTATTTATTTATTGAAGGATTCTGAAACCAATGCACTTTAATTTGGACTTTGTTTTTGATTGTTGTATTGTTGATTTTAATAAAAGCACTTGGCACTTTTTGCACCATCCGATTGCTCCATTGTAGTGCCTCACTGTCATGCTCATCGGTAACATTACCGACGGTGACGGGTTTAAGGGCTCCCGGGAGCAAGATGGGAGCATGCAGCGAACCTGCATCTTCCCAGACTTTATCTCAAAACTGTAATTTCCTCTCCACCCAGTTCCTCCTCACTTCCTTCATGCCAGAACTCGACTCATGCAAGGTTAGTTTTCTTGGTTGTTTATGGTTAGTTTTTCTAAAATTACAGATTTTTCAAATGTTCATTTTTTCCCTGTGCTTAAAACTCATTAAAAAAAGTGTTTATAGAAAGTGGTTCGTAAGGCTATGCTTGAAGTCTTGCAATGGTAGTTTTCTCTGTTCAAGGTTTTCTCCTTGTTATTCAATGTTTTTACATTTAGTTTACTATTACACTGTGCATGGTATAATTAACTATTTTTGTGCTTAAAAATCTTGAAAAAATATATATTTACATACAGCTTGTACGGTCCGGAACCGGATTGATTGTATTTACATACAATCCTATGGGGTGGGATTACTTCGGGAATGAGTTTTGGAACGAATTACAGTCGTGACCCGAGGTTCCACTGTAAATATATTTCTAATGGGGTGCCATACAGGTGGCATCTTGAAGTTGTCATTACCAACAAGGCTTTTCTACTAAGTATCAAATACATTTCAGTAATTGTGTTCAATATTTTTCCCTGTATCATTCCATGTTATTGCACATAACTTACTAATTTATGGACTTATTTTATTTTGATTTCTCTGTATGTGTGGATTACTTGGGTTGTTACCGACATGTTAAGAAAATTTCATGTCAATAGCCCCATTAGAAATATATTTACTGAGAAATCTGTTGACACGTTCAATACTTGTTTTCCCTGTTGTAGAATGAAGCATGTACAGGTCAGCCTTTGCTATTTGCAAGTTTACAAACCTTCACATACATCGGCATCATAGTAGAACTAAATTTTACATAACTATCAGAAGGTTGTTCACTGGGGATTTTATTTCATATCTACACCATTATCATCTGCATTTCTGTAACTGGACTGTGTCGTAAATGTTTATTGTTTTGTGTTTAGTTTTTTGGATTTCTTTTATCAGCAATATTAATCATTTTTGTTGCTTACTACAATAAATAATCACACAAATTTATTATAATTTAAATGTTTTAAAAAGTTACAGTTCACTAAAGAACTGCTGAACTATGCGCTTTACCTGGGTGAGGCCTCACACCTTTGTCTCATGGCCAGTCTTATGCATGTGATTTGCTTATGTAGTGATTGCAGTTTTTTACATCTTATTTAGTGCAATAAACATAGAATACAGAGTAAACTAGAGCCCAAAATGTGTCTCGAGATGTTGCATTTGTGGATGTCCTGTGCCCCTAACCCCCACGAATTGCAAGGAATTACTGTATTTAGTATGTTACCAGTCACTGTGGCCAGGGCAGAGCATTATTTTAGTTAATTGAAGTTGATTAAAAATGACTTGCACGCAATGATACACCAAGATTGAACAGTCTTGTGATCTTTTCCATCGAATAGGAGCTTGTGCATTAAGGGAATTTTACAGGTGTTATTAATGACTTCACAACTGTGAAGCCTCTGAGATGGACTCTATAGAAGTTAGTGGGTAAGATAGGACCTGTTATTTATTATATATGTTTTAAAATTGTTTAAAAGGGTGTTTTGTTGTATTTGGTTTGCAATGTTACAAAATATATTTCCGGCTTTAAATGCTACAAATACACATTGATAATGTTCAGTTAGTCACAGTTTTGTTAAATGGTTATCCTATTAGGCCATTTCTGTCCTGGTCCTTGACTTGTGTAACAGCAACACCACCAATGTATTCCTGATCACTATGATGAGATGGCATACAGAGAAAAGGTTAGCCTTCTGACATAGTTGTGATATGACATTTCTCCCTTAATGCTGGCCATAGATGGAACGCAGAATACCACACTGCAGTCTATACTGGTGTGCTGCAGATTCAGGGACAGTTTTTATCATAAGGCTGACAACTGCATGAGCATACCTGCTGTGTATTCTTGTATATATGTATTGTTATATTTGCTCAATCTTTTATATTCTACTATCACTAGAGACATGGAAAAGCAAGTAAAAATCTAATTGCACTGCATGCATGTGAAAGTAAACTTGAATGTCAATTTGAAATTGCTTCAGCTATCCGCAGATAGAGCTCTAGTGGGTCTTTGCAGAATTTTATTTTTGCTGTGCCTTGTAAGTCATGCCAGTTCACATATGTTCTTCTCTGTAATCTCTTCTGGTTCTTGCAGTTTTTCTGCTTTTGTCCTTCAAGTATTACTTTGTTGAGTAGCTGGGATCTTCTAGGATTTTGTTGTGCCACATCCGTTGAACTCTGTAGCTGTTCTTTTTTCATTCACTTCACAGTGACATCCTTAACTGTGTACCTCCTTGACCATTGTGATCAGCACCACTCCCTAATATTGACTTCACAGTTTCTCATGAAATATTACTTTCTTTTGAAACTGTGATGCTGCTTCACATATGTGCTTGTACAGCATAAAACCTCCAAGTGCAGTTTAGGTTGGTTGTTAACTGGTTGGCCATCAGGGATAGTTTCTTCTTTGTACCTGACACTGCCTGGATGAACTTAACAACAACAACAACAACAACAACATTTATTTATATAGCACATTTTCATACAAACAGTAGCTCAAAGTGCTTTTTGTCCCCTAAAGTTGATTAAACTGGCTCAGAAAATGGACTTTCCAGTAGGATGTGCCCAGGAATGAGTAAATCATCTAGATTTAACTAATCCAGGTCAGTAAATCAAGATTGGGACAAACAATGACAGTAATAGTGTTACTCCTTTAGAATCACCTTTAGAACTATGCCTGATTCATTTTACATTGGTGTAGACCTGATCTTGCTGAAAGAGACAGTGATTAGAAAATTGCAAAGCACTGCATCTAAAAATACATACTACTGCAGAGTTTTATAAATCATTCTCCAAATTTTAAACTGAGTGTAGTCAGCTAAAGCTAGCCTAGATGGCCTTGGACCTAAATGCTCACTTTCTTTTCATTTACTCCTTTAAGACGTGTTTACTTGTGTTGGTTCTCTTGGCTGTGTGCCTCTCTAAGCCTTACAGTTATTGTCCCTCTTTGGATCTGAACTGATAACTGTACCCCATCTGGTGGACATGCAATGAATTGCAATGCTTCTGTCCTAATGTGTCATTGGTGTTCCAGTTTTAGTTTTTAATTTTTTGTATTTACTTTTGTTTAGGCTGAAGTCAAAGTTGGATAAAGGAGGAGTTTATGAAGCCTTTATTAATGCCTTGCAGCAACTTACTAACCCTGACATGCTGTTTAAGGTAGGGAAATTTTGGTAATAAGCTGTGTACAGTCAGGTATACCACCGAGTATCTCTTAGATTATATTAAAAATAAAAGTTCTCTAAAACAAAGGGTTAAATGAGATTTTTAGCATTGTTTCCTGAAAGGATAACGGTGTTTATTTTTTACTGAGCACTGCTTTTTTGTTATTTTTGGTTCAATTTTGACTTTGTGATAAAGAGAATTTCAGTAAGGCATAAAACACCAAGACGCATATGCATCATATACACTCATACAATGAAAAAACATTGATCCTCCTGTCCTCAACTTTTTACTTTCTGGGGTTCTCACAACCTTGGATTTTGGGCATTAGATTTAGATAGTCACATATTTCCCAAAAAGAAGAAAGATCATCATTATCGTCGTCAATAGTTTAATCGCTGTCTTTTTTAATTTACCTGTCTTACCCAACTGCCCTTCTAATCTTTTTTCTCGCATTCCCCATAGTCCTTGGCATCCTTTAAGATGAAACCCGTTCTTTTCATTTCACTTACTTCAACCGGATCTTTCTCGGCTTGCCTGTTGGCCAATGGCCATCCACCTTTATCTTGCTGCACCTCCACAACCAGTCATACTCTGCCTTTTTCTCCACATGACCAAACCTCCTCTTTCTCTCACTTTGTGACACCTTACTCATTAATGTGATCATTGCTGTCTGATCTTTCTCACTTTGCTTCATGTTTCGCCTTTTTCAGCTATGTCTTACTCTCTTAGGGCATACTACTCTTCACATGGCTTTCATAATTTGTACCCTTCAACGCCAGTAGTAGCTAGATGCTGAATTTTATTTGTTTTGTTTTGTTTTTTTTTGTCCCATTCATATTTCTAGTATTCTTCACAATTTCCAGTCATTGAGAAGCGTACTCACAACATGATACTTGCCCATCATAATTTATGGTGGAAATGCTGGACCTGGCTGGCTTCTGTCATTTCATATGTACCACACATACTAAACAGCATTCAGGCTAAAGGAGCTGAAATGGCTCAGATGTCAAAGGGAACCATGGTTGTCATGCTAAAGTTTTTGCTGCATTTTTCAGGACTGGTTGGAAGAGGTTAAAAATGAGTTAGAAAAGCCAAAAAAAGATAAACAAATCTTAAGGAAACTTTATGAAGATATGTGGTCAACACTGGGGCACCCAAGAGCAGAAGGCATTGGAGCTTTCCGACGAAAGTTTGCTGAGGTATGTGGCCAAACATTATTTTTTTTCATTTCTTCTTTTTTGCTTACTTTTACCAGCAGAACTCAAACTTGAATGTCTAAAGTGAAAGGCGACATACTCTTTTCTCTATTATCTTTTTCTTACAAAGTAGAAAACATATGAGTTCAGATGGTTATCCAGCTGAATTTTTATTAAAAAAAAACTATGCTAAATTAGCCCCATTAATGTTAAGTATGTTTGAGTAAACTAGGGAACATTATACCCGACAATGTATGCCAAACATTGATGAGTATCATTTCAAAAAAGAATAAAGACCCTTTGGAATGTCAACTTATAATCCAAACTCATTATTAAATATTGATGTTAAGGTACTGGCAACAGCTCCAGCAAACAGAATTCAGGGAAGTGCTTCCTGTAATATAATGTAGTATTACAAGAACAAACTGCATTTGTTAAAGGCAGATCGCTACTGTCAAATACTCACTGATTGCTTGATGTATTTTACATGTACTAGTTTGAACCAGTTGGGAGTTTCTCACTGTAACAGTCTCTTCAGTATCACAATATCTGCTTTAAAGTTTTGCCAAACAAACTCTTAAATAAAGCCAGAGAAGATTTTAAAATGCAATGCAGAAAAGTATTTGGTACTGGTTGAGCCAGGTAGAAACTCATTCAATAGAGAGAATAAAATTACAAATGAAGTTTCAACAAATATTAAAGAAGCAAATAAAAAGCAAAAGCTACTGGTGCCACCATACACCTTTTAATTGATACAATCTGCATTTGGCTTGTTACAGTCTAGTGTAAGCCCTGATTGCTTTAATCTGTTATTTATGCAGTCTGTGGCATATCTGTTGGCTTTATTTGTATTATACATCCAATCACACATGTATTGTTATACATAGTTCACTTTCCACAACAACCACTAGATCCAGTGCAGATGTCAAAAGGGTTTTATTTAATTAATTAATTTAATATTAATGCCTTTCAAATTCTTTTTGTGTGTCATCAAATAATACAGTTTTCAAATAAAAGTTTCTTTGAATTCAGATTAAGTGTAAGTTGGCAAACTCAACACTGAAGTTATGACTCCTAGTGTTTTTTGTACGTATATAGACTGGGCTTCCTCTCGGCAACAAGCCTTGCTATCTCTGGATACAGAAAAGCATTTTCTAGATCAGAATGGGAATATCACTTTACTGTTCTGTAAACATTATGGTTTGGACCATAATGATTTTTATTGCTTCATATTAGAGCTTGGACTTTAGTAAACCACGGTCACTGGTGCTACTCGGAATTGCTGTTGGCTGTTTGCCTCCAGCAACAATTAGAAGCAAAGCAAATTTTAAGGGATAGAATTACACAAAAATATACTTTTTGCAGACTTTATGATTGTCTTTATTACTGACTCAAATTTATCATTGTTAATATTATTAAATTCAACTAAAACTTTTAATGCGATCTTTGAGTTAAAGAGTGGTGGCTGTGAGGCTAGGGATTTGCACTGGCAATAAGAAGGTTGCCATTTTGAATCCTGTAAATGCCAAAAATGATTCTGCCTTGTTGGGCCTCTTGAGCAAGGCCCTTAACCTGCAATTGCTCTGTCCTAGGTATGATGTTAATCTGCATCCAGTCCCTGCAAGTAGGCCCTTGAACCTGCAGGGAAAAACCTGGGGGTTGGTGACAGAATTGGCACTCCAGCCACCATAAAAAAACCCACACTGGTTCCATTCCATCTGAACTACTGTGGTGTTGTGGTTTCACCCATCGCATTGCTGCACTCGGGTCCTAATCTGGAATCCTGAGTTGATTTGTCATGTGGTGGGTGCGGCAGTGCGCTGGATCAGTGCTTGCTCCAGACCTCTCTCCTTTTTGAGTTAAAATTAATTTGTATAAAAGCATGCTTTTTAGCGTTAACTCACTAGAATGCCATTTTAGATTAAGCACTTTCTGCTGCCATAATATATTCAATCACTTCAGGCGTTTGCAGATTACTGTTTTAAGAAAGCTTAAATGTCTTTTTAAATTAAAATTTCACAGCTGGATCAAAAGCATTAAAAATGTTAATGGATGATTAACTATTTGGCTTTCCCTAGTGTGTAGAATCAATACTGTCAAAATGAATATTCCTCTTTTTCAGAGTATCCCTATATTTATTAACAAATCTTTTTATAAAAGCTTGAATCTGTTGTAAGCGTATTTATATTAAAGGGATAAAGGATACATATTAAATGGATTACACTGCAAAGGTCGAAAGTGGAAGGTGGTATGGTGCTACCTGACTTCCAGCTCTACTAGTTGGTTGCAAATGATTGTAATTTGAGACATTTGAACGAAGATGAAGTTACTGTGAATACAGCTGTGTGGCTGGTTCCACAATGAAAGTCTTTGTATTCTGTGCTCTGGCCACAGTAAATATCGCTCAAAACATGGCATGTGTGTAGAAATCACTTTAAGGCCAGAGACATTTTCTGTCTAGCTCTGTTACAGGATAATTTTGTATTTCTGTTTAGTTATTCAGAATTTAATTTATGGAAGTTATTTGGTATTTGAACCTTCAGCTGTCTGTTTATTGGCAAAGTATTTGTACCTTTTGATCAACTTGGTTAAAAAAAAAAAAAAGAATTCCTTTAAAGCACCTGATCAGAAGGTTTTTTGAGGATCTGTCTACCTTACCCAGTCTTCCATCAACATTCCGCATTGGAAAGTATTTTCACAACAGTATCAATGAAAAGAACATTGTCAGTATTTCCAGACTTCATCGGCAATTCCAGTGGTGCTCATTGCTAGGTCTGAGGCAACCCTGGGAAAGCAACCTTTCTAATAATTTGTCAAGCTAGAAGTATAATTAAATTACTTAAAATATTCATTCTTAATCAGTGTATACAAAACTTGCTGTAGTTCATCGTACACTTTTACATTGGATACACCTCTCCAGGTTATCTAAAATATAATAAGTATTGGACTCTAATTGTGAATGGTGTCCAGGCCATTAATAGCTTTTATGTTTTTGGAATATCCTAAATTAAGAGCTTTTTGGATGAAGATATTAGATATTTATATATCAAACAACATCCATCCATCCATCCATTATCCAACCCGCTGTATCCTAACTACTTGGTTACAGGGGTCTGCTGGAACCAATTCCAGCCAACAGAGGGCGCAAGGCAGGAAACAAACCCCGGGCAGGGTGCCAGCCCACCGCAGGACACACACACACACACACACCAATGACAATTTAGGATCACCAATGCACCTAACCTGCATGTCTTTGGACTGTGGGAGGAAACCCATGCAGACATGGTGAGAACATGCACACTCCACGCAGGGAGGACCTGGGAAGCGAACCCGGGTCTCCTAAGTGCGAGGCAGCAGCGCTACCCACTGCGCCACCGTGCTGCCCTATCAAACAGAATAGTATTTACAATTAAAACTGGTGGTGCATTACACAATCTGTAGTCGGAGGGAATGACAAACTTGATGTCTGCAGTTGCCTGATCTAGTCACCCAAGTATGTCAGATTTCATGATGACTGAATATGGCGGGGTATGACAATTATATATGACGCCATGGTGGTTTTCCATCACAGATTCACATTTCCAGAGTATCACAAGCTTGCCTATTTTCCTGACAACAATAACGTGCTCCCTGACATAGCCAGTGCTGAGCGAGGGCTTTATAGGTATAACAAGTTCAGTTGCTATCTCAGCCTTTTTTTTTTTTGTTGCTTTTTTATTCACTGAAGCTGCATTAATATTCATTGTACCACTGACTGAGCATTCATCAGTTCTCAGCTCTTGCACACACACACACAACTTAAGATCAATTCAAACCTGTTTGATTTTGTCAGGATGAATCACATACTGGTTGGATTGAATTACTGGAGATGTCAGTCTATACCAGGGGTACCCAATGCGTCAATCGCAATCGACCAGTAGATCGGAAAGGGAGTCCAGGTAGACCGCGTTGCATTCAAAAATTTTTTTTTTTAAATGTTAGTTTATCATATATCCTCCCTATGGCATTTGCCACTTGATTGACATACAGGGCGGCCAGTCTGAGATCTCTTTTCTTCTAAAACACTGGTCATCCTGCACGCACGATCAAACGCGCGAGTTACTAAGTGATCTAGTTAGCCTTCCAATTTATATTGACTAAAGAAGGGATTTAAAAAAAAATTGTTGTTTATGGGCTGGATGTGGAATTGGAAGAGGATTTTTTTCTCTTACAATGTCACAATCGAAGTGTGTTTGTCTGATCTGTCAATCTATCATTGCTATTCCAAAGTAGGAAAATGTGGAAAGGCACTTTTGAAATGTTCATAAAAACTACGAAACTGACTTCCTTCCCAAAAGCGATCTGAGAAAGAGAAAGGAGAGGGAACTAAAATCGCAGTTAATCGGACAGCCGTCATTTTTCATTCGGCTGAATTCAAAAGCAAAGGCAGACACACCGAAGCATTTTTCCGGGTGAGTCACTCGATCATTAAGCATAAGAAGTCCTTCCAAGATGGAGAGATGATAAACGATGCTTTCGTTGAGGCAGATGGCTAGGGAGAAATTCTTGCTGAGATTTCAAGACCCCTGGCTGGAGAAAAAGGAGTTTCTCCTTGTCATTAAACATGCACAATACAAGCAACTTAATAATGATCAATGGCCGCTAGACTTGGCATTTTTTTTCCGATCTGACCAACATGTTAAATGAGCTTAATTTACAGCTGCAAGGAAAAGAGAAAACCATGGTCAATATGATTAGCTCAGTTAATGCTTTCAAATGAAGAATGCAGTATCTGTCCTCAAAACTGCAGCGCCTTGATTTGGGGAACATCCAAAACTTCGCATCAGAGCTGGAGACGCAATGGAAGGCGTGTGTGCAACTTGACAGCATATGCTACAGAGCAGATTGAAAATTGTCTGTCAGACTTTATCGAATGGAAAAAAAGTAACGATTTGAGTGTTGCCCAATGTAGCGGAGTAAGAGTAGTGTTTCTAATTCACAAATGTACTCAAGTAAAAGTAAAAAGTATGGTGCAGTAAAACTACTCTTAGAAGTACAATTTTTTTAAAAAGTTACTCAAGTAAATGTAACTCGTTACTACCCACCTCTGATACTTAGTGTATATATATATATATATATATATATATATATATATATATATATAACATTTTTAATGTAGGTAGATCATTTTGACCTGGTCATTTTAAAAGTAGTCCGCTAGCCGAAAAAGTGTGGGCACCCCGGGTCTACACGAATGGTGAGTATGGAAGCCGCCCACCATGGCTTCCTCTGACTTGTTAAGATTATGTAAATGAAGTTTGCAACTGAAAATTAAGTAGGGATGCTCTGATTGATCGGCCACTGATCTAAATCAGCTGATTTTCACTATCACAAAAGTCTATCCTTTCAGCACCTGCTTTTCTAAGCTTTACAGTAATTTAGTTGCTGTGCTCCTGTACTCATGGTATTATGATAGTTGAGCCGCCAGTGGGGTCTTTTTTTTCTTTCTTTTTTTTTTTTGCAGTAAACTTCATTGAGGCCATTGGAATATTATTCTTTATATTAAAGAAAATTGAGTAATAAACCAAGTCAAAGGAATCAGAAAAATTGTCCTGTACAGTTGGCTACTTTAATGAAGTGCAGCAGCTTACAGTTTTAATTGGGGAAAAAAAAAAGATAAAAATGAATTTGAAACTGCTGCTGAATAAATAATAGGCTTGTTAGCTTAACTTCAAAGTATGCCTTTTACTTATAAACCTGTTAAGCATGTTAGTCTTATGCCTTCTCGGTAAACAACCTTTGAGCATTTAATATAGTTGCTGCTTTTTAAGCATTTGTGCTGTGTTTGTTATTTGTTGCTGTATTGCATACAGAATGTTTTGGTAAAAAACAAGTACTACATAATTAAAATGGTAATGGTATGTATAATTACACCTCAAGAATTAAAATGTCTAGCTGGTACACAGAAGAAAAAAAACACACCTCTATAAAAACAGTACATATATATTTTAAAAGCAAAAGAAGCTGAAGTCCTATTAATAATTAAAACTTATATGTGCAAGTGTATTTACATTTTAAGCAGTTTTTAATTGGCAGAATTTGTTTGATTGTGTTTGTATGTATGTATGTACAGTATTTATGTATATGTATGTGTGGAGATATATATATCCACACATACATATAATATA